>VRLP01002637.1:0-82591 GCA_009660295.1 Lophius piscatorius | reverse complement strand
TGTGTGTGTGTGTGTGTGTGTGTGTGTGTGTGTGTGTGTGTGTGTGTGTGTGTGTGTGTGTGTGTGTGTGTGTGTGTGTGTGTGTGTGTGTGTGTGTGTGTGGTGGCTTTAGCTCATTGGATGGATTAGTCGTCCCTCAACAGGGAGACCAGGGTTTGAGTCCAGCTCATGATGATACATCCCGTAGGTCCTTGAGCAAGACCTTGAAACCTAAGCTCCACGGGCGCTTCACAGGCTCCGCCCACTGCTCCTTCAGGGAAGGGTCAAATGCAGAGATACATTTTACGACATATGTCTGGTGGAGGTGGACAGAAATCGGCCCAATCCAACGATTCATCCCACAGAACAACACTTTGAGTGTTAAATGTAATTACAGGTCACACTTGAGGAGTGAAAAAAAAGAGTATCTCTCCCACAGCAGGTGATTTCTGGCCCGTTTATCACTTCCTCGTGAAAAGAGGTCGTCATAGCGATACTCTTAGAACGTGGAGCACTAACTCTGACAATAAGTAGCATCATGCACTTGTTTGTTAATGTCATTCATTGTGGTTAATAAAACAATTCTGCCTTTTCTATGCGTCACCGCCTCAATGATGGTGGAAAGTGTGTAACCTTGTACGTCTGGCTAACGAAGGGAGTTTAATTACCGTGTTTACCTTCATTCAGACGAGAGACAAGGGTTTCATACCATCAGTGTAAGCTGGAGTCGGTTTAATAAGAGTCTATTTAATACAAATAAAGCAGCGTCTGCAGCTCAGGTGGCGCATCAGGAAACTGAGCGCCGTCAAAGACGCCATAATAAGAAGAAGACAGTTTGAAAGAGTGTCAGAATTTCTCTACAGCGTTTGCTTTGGTCTGACGGTGTTGTGCTGATCAGAGATATACAATTCTAATATTCCTCACGTCTCAGAGAAGGTCTGAAAGACATGCGGCGCCGTTTGTAAAAGTAGCACATGCTGATTTTAACGGCGTTGTTTTGACACATTTAGCTCCAAATGTTAGATCTAAATGTTAAATATAGGTTAAATCTAAATCTAAATGTTAAATCTAAATCTAAATGTTAAATATGTCAAATCTAAATCATAATAGTAAATCTACATGTTCATTTTAAATCAAATTTTAAATTTTAAATAAATATTTTAAATCTAAATCTAAATGTTGTATCCAAATGTTAAATCTAAATTTAAATGTTAAATCTAAATCTAAATGTTGTATCTAAATGTTAAATCTAAATCTAAATCTTAGATCTAAACCTCACATCTATATGTTAAATCTAAATCTAAACCTCACATCTATATGTTGTCTAATTGTTTCCAAAATCTGCGATTTTAAACTGACGTCAGATGAAGATAAAATCTTCCATCTGCGGTAAACTCCACCCCTTTGGCACCAAGCTGGTTATAAAAATATATAACTTTATAGAACGGTTCAACAACAAAACAATGATGGGGAAAATTACTCGTTAACTTTCCTACTTTTGGTTTTTACGGGTTGAGGGGGTGTTCGCTCACTTGGGTTTTTCAAACATCGCGGACAAGGACTTCTGGTTTGCTACGAAAGCCCGCCCCCTACCTATGATGTCACCGCTTCTTGCTTTTAACCAAGGAGCGTTCGGTTACTCTTAACGACCGTCTTTAATGGGCCAGGGTGATTTCACGTCAGGAAGAAGATCATAGATTTAACACTTAGACATAACATTTAGATATATATTTAACATTTAGATACATTAACATTTAGATTTAACATTTAGATACAACATTTAGATTTAGATTTAACATTCAGATACATTTAGATTTAGATTTAGCATTTAGAGACAACGTTTAGATTTAGATTTAAAATTTAGATACAACATTTTCATTAATAATTAACATTTAGATTTAACATTTAGATGTAGATTTAACATTTAGATACAACATTTAGATTTAGATACATTTGGATTTAGATTTAACATTAGAAAAAACATTCAGATTTAGATTTAACATTTAGATGTACATTTAACATTTAAACACAACGTTTAGATTTAGATTTAACATTTTGATGTAGATTTAACATTTAGACACAACATTAAGATTTAGATTTAACATTTAGACACAACATTTAGATTTAAGATTTAGACACAACATTTAGATTTAAGATTTAGACACAACATTTAGATTTAGATTTAACATTTAGACACAACATTTAGATTTAGATTTAACATTTAGACACAACATTTAGATTTAGATTTCACAATTAGATACAACATTTTGATTTAGATTTAACATTTAGATACAACATTTAGATTTCGATTTAACCTTTAGACACAACGTTTTGATTTAGATTTAACATTTAGATACAACATTTAGATTTAGATTTAACCTTTAGACACAACGTTTTGATTTAGATTCAACATTTGGAGCTACATGAATAACAACTGAGCTAAAAACATTTCTGGTACGTATTTAACTCGATGATGAATATAAATTGGAGCAAACGTGACTCGGGAAAAGAGCAGACGGCTCAGACATGTTGTAAATCAGCGTCTCTCACACAGCTGTGCGTGTCGCCTTCAATGACGGTTAAGGTCATTTTATAAAACGGAATGTCATCTTCCATCTTTGGAATCCTCAACCAGCCATCTGAGTCAAAGTCTATTTGGAGCGAAGGCATCAGAGTCGCATGGCGGTCCCTTCCTCAGACATGTGATCACATCAAACGCTTCTGGAAAATGTCAGCCGCCGTGGGAATCCAATCGATTTGCTGACTTATTGAGTCAGTGGTTAACAGAAACAGCTGCAGCTCACAGGAAATGTCCATCCATAGATCCCGCCCACCAAAAAACTCCCAGACGAAGAGCAGAAGATTCTTCCTATAATAAACATTCATTTAATGTCTCTGCCAAGAAAGTAAAAGTGTATGAATTAATTTTGGTTAGTTTTATTTGGAGTGTTTGGGTTGGGCTAAAAGGAACCGTCCGTTAGATTTCAGACGTAATAACGATCATCATCCGAATCCAGAAGGCTCTTAAATTATTTTTTTTAACGATTGCTGGAGCAATTCCACATTTTTTGCATCCGACTTTATGCCTAATACACTTGTAGGAAAAGCACAGTTGATTTTAAAGTAATTTATTAACGCCCTTTTTCAAGATGGACTATTTACTCTGAACTCTGGGCTAAAGGAATTTCCCCTGCGTCCCACCCGAGTGGGAGAAAGAACTCAAACACATCCTGTGTAAGATCAACGAGAACCCGGGATCACCGAATACTTCACACATATATGATAATACATTTGATTTATAACGCACTTTACATTTGGATCAAATCTCAAAGTGCTACACGGTAAAAGCAGAGAAAAGCATCAATAAAAAATAAAATAATAACTATATAAAAGCCTGACCAAAAAGCAGCAAAGCTAATTAAAGTTATAGGTTCTGCTAAAAAGGAAAGTTTTAAGTCCTTTTATAAATGTGTCAGTCGTCTGTGGAGCCCTCAGATGGTCAGGGAGGGCATTCCACAGACGAGGGGCAGCAGAACAGAAGACCCGATCACCCATGGTGCTGATCTTAGTCCGGCGAAGGAGGAGGCGGTATGAGTGGGTAGAACGGAGGGATCGTGTTGAGGTCAGTAGGGTGAGTAGTTCTATATAATAATATAAACCCCTTATATATATCTATATATAAATGAATGAAGATTTAAATACAGGAAATGATTAGTTGACTTTGAAACTTCATGCGTCTTTTTTCTTCGGCGTGGTTACGGAAGAATATTAGGGCCAAATATGGCTATGTGAAGATTTGGGAGGGAAATTCTTAAACTTTATTCTTAGAATTCTGATTTTTATTTTAAAATTCTGACTTTTATTTTAGAATTCTGACTTTAATCTCAGAATTCTAACTTTAATCTCAGAATTCTGACTTTAATCTCAGAGATCGGGGCGACTCCGACTCGATCGGGATCAGTAAGATAATCGTATCGTCGCCACGCACTTGAGAATTATTCGGAAAAAATTGTCGTTTGAGATAAACCTCGAATTGCCCCCCCCTGACTCTTGGGGGGGCAAAACAGGCAATAAATCCATCCTTTTATCCTCTAGTGTGTAGCTGGTTTAAATCTTGCGGCTGGCCGCTGCAACCATCGCTGTTAAACCACCACTGGATGATGAAGACTCCAGAAACAGAAACATTTTACATTTGTCAGCCAACCAAACGGAACATTCTCCTAATCCAGAATATGTGACTGACAGTTGTGTTAAGTAGCATGACATGATCAAGCTTACGCTGACCATTCCGTCTCATCCGTCTCATTCACTGACGATGAGGCGGATGAAGGGGCACAGCAGAGACAGTTTGATGATGTAACGGGTCAGTAGTGAACTTTTATTTATTGCAACTTCAATTAATTTGATGATGTCAGCAAAATAATAAGGTTTTTGTTGATGCCTGCCTGATGAAGATAGACACCATCGTGTTGCCATGGCACCCTGACTGCACTCAAACACTAGGCCGATGACGTCGTTCCGAGAGCAAGGGTATATCCCCCCAATGTCCCCAATCCCCTGTGTTGTACAAGCAATCCCCCCTGATTGAACTCCAGGATTTGGCTATAGAACTTTTTTGCAGAGAAAAAAAAAAAAGAAAAGTTGCCCCCTAGTGAGTAAAATGTGAACTATTAGAGTAAAACAGGAAGTACACTGGTTAAGTCTCCTTTAGTCGCTTCATGTGCAGCGGATATGGCCTGAATTGGATCAAAACTTTTGGTGATAAAGCTCCCCCTAGTGTCAGAAATATAGAACCAAAACGTTCTCAAAAACAATCCAGTTCTTCCTCACACTATTAACAGTGAGGGTCCAAAATTTGATAATGATAATGATAATTTTTGAGTTTTTGCACTAATGCAAATGATCTTCGGCGGACGTGGCGGCGATGGAGATTCCTTTACATGCCCGACTTTTTCGCGGACGTAAAAAAAACGAAACGCTTTCTGTTAGTCAAATGTAACATATATAATCAGGAAAAGTATTTCCACATGATTCCTTTCTTCTTCTTTTTTTCTTTAACTATCGCCACCAGCCCTGACAGGACGCTGTAGCCCAGGAGAGAGAGTGGTGGCCCCCCAGTCATAAGGTTTGAGGTTCAATTCTCAGACTCAACCAAAGCTCATTAAGTTAGACCAATAATGATTAAGACTGAACAAAAAACTGTTCAATCATGTGGAAATACTCTCCGTGATTTTTGGAGGGGTTTCTTTTCAGCACGAGGAAGACAATTCTACTCCTTGGGTGGTCTCTGGACGTTAAAATATTCAAACACAAATGTGCAGCAACCCTTAAAATCACCGTTAATGTGCTGAATCTTCTCTTTTACACGAACATCCAGGAATGTTTGACGGATGGAGTTCAAGAGAGACCACCCGTACGTTTGTCTTTACAAGACCCTCGTACGGTCCCGAAAAGTCGGGGTTATTATGGAATCATCACCTCAAAAACTTTTACATACATCGTTTTTTGACATTTTTCAACAACAAAGACTTTAAGTGCGAGGAAGGACTGGAGTGATTTGGGGAAACGTTTGTTGTATATTACCGACCCAAACAATAATTTCTCAACCCATTAGTCCAATTTAGTCCAACTCTGGTGAAAAAATGGGGGTTTACTTGTACAACGCTGGGGATTGGGGGTCCTTTAGGGGACACAGCCTTTCTGTCTGGGCGGCTGTGCAGGTCTAGTTTGTGAAATTGTGGTTCTGATGGTCCACACGGCCAGCATCCACATGATGCTGGCCGTGTGGACCCCTGCACACTGACATATCTGAAGGTGGGGGCAAATCCTTGTCCCGGAAAGAGAGCAGCGGGAGGTACCCCCCCACCACCACCACCCCTCACATAGACTTCACACAAGCACGCGCTCCTTCGTCATATGGTGGCCATTAGGACTTCAACAGATACTTTGCACTTTCAAGCACACGATCCACGGAGCCGTGGAAGAAATATGGTGTGAGAATAACTGGAGAGAGAGAGAGAGAGAGAGAGAGAGAGAGAGAGAGAGAGAGAGAGGGGTGATAACAGCTCAGAGCCCCCCTAACTCTCTGCACAAACACCCATGTGCAAAATGATTCCACCCCCCTGGGCAAACTTGTCCCGTATATCCAGCGTCCCACTGACGCCCACAGCAGCCCCCCCATGTAACAACTATTTGCGCGATTGGTGCACATTGAAATTCCCCCCACGCACCGACACGCTCCCCTCTCCGCCTCTCTCCAGTCCCGGTAACCTAGAAGGAGAGGAATGACGAGCTCGTGGATGCTGCTAATACAACCCGGGGGGATGTTACTCCGGAAGTGACAATCACCCTCGGTTTCTCGGATCTTAAAACGTTCAGCTGCCTCCCGGTATCTTAAAACCACCGGGTCACCCACGGACCCCAAACAGCCCCCCACCCCCTTGGCCGGTTCACCATCAACCGGCGCATCAGATGTGTCTAAGTCACGAGCTCACGCTCATCATCGGCAGCGAGCCAACATGCAAAGCAGTCACGTAATTAATCAATCAACCCGCGAGACTCCGGCAGAGCGTGTTAGCGCGCGCCGGGGCTCGCGGCTGCCTTACCTTGAGCGCCTCTATATCCAAAGACGTCGACCGGTCCATGATCCAAAGTCAAGTACAGCAAGTCGGTCGCGAAAATACAAGTCCCACGCGCGAAGAAGTAGAGATGAGAAAAAAAAAGAAAAAAAGGGGGGGATCAGAGGAGGTGAGCCAAAAAGTTGGAATGCTCCCCAAACTCTGCGAGAGAATCCTCCGCTTCACCGTCGGGAGTGGGTTATTAATATTCCACCGCCGCTTGCCGTTCTCACTTTCACTCCTCCCGATGGTCGCTTGCTAAAATCAGGACTCCATACCCTGGAGGTCCCCCCCCTTCTCCTCCACCTCCTCCACCAGTCCCCGGCGGTGGACGGAGGCACTAGAGCCGACGGAGAGGAGACAACAAACCGTGCCGGTAATGTTTTAGGATTTGATGACACGGTGCCTTTATTTGTTTTTGTTGTTGCATTGGGTTTAGCAGATCTCCCCCCAATTCAGGCGAGGAGCCGGGATGGAGTCTCTCCCGCAGTCGGTTAGTGGGCAGATGCCGTTATATTCCGGTGAACGGTGATGGTGTCTGCTCATGCGGTGGTCGGCTACCGGAGAGACGGAGTTCGGATCAGACAGATGATGCTCTGCCTTGCCGGGGCGAATTCCATGCGGCAAACCGCCAGAGATATCAGCTCTCCCTGACAGAAGAAGGAGGAGAGAGAGGGAGAGAGAGGGAGAGAGAGAGAGAGATGCTGAGGAGAAGTGATGAGGAGAGGAGATGAGGAGAGCTGAAAGAGTTGAGACCAGAGGAGGGGAGGAAGGAGTGGGTCTATATGCTGTAAATTATTCCAATTGACTTACCGGTGTGCGCGCGTGTGTTTGTATGTGACAGATAAAAGGAAAAGGGGGAGGAAGGAAGGGAGAGAGAGAGAGAGAGTGAGTGAGAGAGAGTGAGAGAGAGTGAATGCTTCGTTCTAA
Organism: Lophius piscatorius; assembly: GCA_009660295.1. NCBI lineage: Eukaryota > Metazoa > Chordata > Actinopteri > Lophiiformes > Lophiidae > Lophius > Lophius piscatorius. The sequence continues at coordinate 75,065 of VRLP01002637.1, read as the reverse complement.
TCAAGCAGATGAATCGAAGCTGCTGCTTTGCCACTGAAGACAGAATTAAATGCAGAAGCAGTTGTTCCAGAAAGTCTGGGGTGTCTTCATCATGCGCGTGAGAGAGCGAGAGAGAGAGAGAGAGAGAGAGATAGTGACAGAAAGCGAGAGAGAGAGAGAGTGACAGAGAGAGAGAGAGGGAGAGAGAGAGGGGGGAGAGAGAGAGATAGTGACAGAGAGAGAGAGAGGGATAGAGAGAGAGGGGGGAGAGAGAGAGATAGTGACAGAGACAGGGAGAGAGGGATAGAGAGAGAGGGGGGAGAGAGAGAGATAGTGACAGAGACAGGGAGAGAGAGAGAGGGGGGAGAGAGAGAGATAGTGACAGAGAGAGAGAGGGAAAGAGAGAGAGGGGGGAGAGAGAGAGATAGTGACAGAGAGAGAGAGAGGGAAAGAGAGAGAGGGGGGAGAGAGAGAGATAGTGACAGAGAGAGAGAGAGAGAGAGAGAGAGAGAGAATTACACTACACGGATACAACGTTTCTCTGAATGACATCAAATGTATATAGTTATATAGTTCACATGAATATGATTTAAATATCTCTGTTTGTAAATTGTCTTCATGCTGCGTTCAACATAATCGGTGTCGCCGCCTGCCGGGCTGTTTATTATCTGTCAAACATCAGGAGAGGAAGATCAGAGGCTTTAATCTGGAGTTTAGTTTGTTCACGTGTGTCGGTAGACTTTCTGTGAGTGATGGATGTGAGACAGGAAGCGCGTGTCTGAGTTTCTAATGACGCATTCAACCCAGACGAGTTTGATTTACAAACTGTAAAAGGTTCTCATAAATTTATTTTTTTATTTCTTCGTCGGTTCACAGAGAAGGATCCAACTTTACCTGGTTCCCTCAAACATACAAGGAAAAAAAATCTACGGAGGATCATTGCCGCCAAAGTTATGAGGAAATAAAAAAGATCCTTCATCAATCATTAAAATATGAAATGGATAAAAACAGACTTAACTATCGCTAGTTTATCATCAATTTGAAAAAAAAACAAAACTCTTTATTTTGAGAAAATTTGTTATAATTTTGACCTGAATTTATTTTATTTTTTTAATGCTTCATTTAAAGGCTAGAAGAAATGTGATAAATACAAACTATACTTACCAAGAAAAGAAAAAAAAGATCCAAAGATTATTTATTTGCATATTTTAGACACTCTAAATTCATAATGACATTTGTTTGGTCACGCATGTTTGTAAACAGTAAACAAAGAAACAAACAAAAAAAAAATCCAATTCGACTTTCTCGCTAAAGCATTTTTTTTTTTTAAAAACAACCTTTTTATTCTTCTGTCTTTCTGGTTGTATGGAGTTACATAGTTCTGTTTCGTCCTCACCTGCTGTAATAAGTACAAAAGTCCTCCTCTGTGGCCCTTATAACCCGTGGTGTCCCCCAGGGCTCCGTCCCCGGCCCCTTACACTTTAGCACAAACCTGCTGCCACTGGTTCAGATTATAAACGGGTCACAATCAGAAAGAGAGACTCAACTTCAGCTCAACCAAACAGTTGAGCAAATTTTGCTCACCAATTTCAAAAGTAGATATTTTGACGGCGCTGCAGACGGCGTGACGTTTGTGGTCATTTCCTTTGTTTTTCCACACGCTGCTGTCCAAGACTGACGACTGGTACCGCTTCGAAAAGTCCGGCGACACTCGGTCGGGATCGGGGTCAGAGCTGCTGTGGTGGGACGCGACCACAACGCAACCCTGAAAACTCAATGATGCCTCATATTATGACATTCCAGCAAGAGGATGATGAGCCGGTTGAGGTAGAGGCAGAACATTAGGACCACCTGTGCCTGTATATGTGGTACGTAGAGCATTTATATATATATATATATATATATATATATATATATATATATAAATATATATATATTTCTGCTGCAACTTTAAATCCTCAATTTCAGGGACCATTTCAAGTCTTTTCTACTTCGTACCATTGTGACGTCCCAACAGCTTCGAGTGCAATGGACTCGTATTCACTTTAATGGATTTGCCTGTGGGAGCACACACACACACACACACACACACATAAAACACAACTCTACCGGCCCGTTGAATCGTACACTAGAACTCAGCGGGGTGTTTGTTGAGGGAGTCGGTCAGAGATAACCGACATCATATCTCTTCTTCTGTTTGTCTGACGCTTCTTTGTGGCGGTTCTTAACGCCTGCTGTTGGCGACTGGGTGGGGGCGAGCGGACCCCTCTCGACCCTGGAATCGCCAGGGCTCGGACTTTTCTCCTGGTCCTGGATTGGAAAGCAGCCGGACCTCTGCGGCATGAAGGCTCCGAAGATCCACCCACGCGCGTCAGACCGGGTGTAGTGTTGGACGGAAATTATTTCCCTTATTTCCTAAACTATCCTTAATAAAGAGGTTTTTTTTAGGGTGTCTCTGCCATATGTATTTTTTTCAACTTGAACAACTTTCAACTGAATTATGTATATTATCTCTAATATGTGCTAAATAAAAGGAAATAAATGAAATAAAGTCCCTCTCTGACCCAGCAGCTCTGTGTTTCTTTCTGATGTTGCACTCTCATCAAGCTCTCTCTCTCTCTCTCTCTCTCTCTCTCTCTCTCTCTCTCTCTCTCTCTCGCCATTTTCTGGACATTTTTCCAAAGACTCATCATTTTTTGTACAGGAGCAGCTAATATTAGATACGGTCACCCCGTCTGCTGTCCTCTTCCTCGAATGACATCACCTCTCGCTCTCTTCTATACTCTTCCTCTTACCTTTACTCCTCCACTGAAATCAGCCACAAACACGTTTTTCTCCCTCTGAATGCCTTTTTTTTTCATTTTCGTGGTTCTGTATCATCTTCCTGCTGATAATTGGAATTGAACAGAACCCCTTTGACCGACTTGATTAACATTATTCCTACAACTAAAACAAAAACAAATACAGCCGTCAGCGTTCCATTTGTAATTTCTGCTCATTTAAATGAGACAATTTCCTCTTCATTTTTAGTGACACCTAGTTTTTGACTGACTATAAGGTGTCCTCCGACCCGGTCCGCTCTATAGAACCAGGAAGCAGCTGTAGAGTGGCGGGGAGTGAATTCAGCAGGCTCTTATTGTCGGCCTCCTCCTCCTCCTCCTCCTCCTCACATCACTCTCTTCAGAAAGGATCTCCATCCTCCCGCTCAGATTTAAAGTACAGCTGCTTGCTGTTCCTCCTGCAGAGGGAGCAAAACGCGTTTGGCAGCGTCACATTGCTTTTCTCTCCGTGTCTGACTACAATTTAGAAGTTAGCGGTGAGTCCTTGCTGGGTAAAATTATGCAAATGCAATTAGAGCGGGAACATCGTGTGTTCTTCAGCCGCTCCGAGGTAAACGTCTTTAATGTCGGCGGTATTCCATGCAAACAGGACGAATCATCAGTGCATGTGTAGTAAAACGGTTACGATCACAGGTCTCCCTACTTCAGCTCTCAGCTCTTTAAACCAATCGAGCATCACATCTTAAACCAGAAAAAACCCTCGGGGCGCAAAAAACATTCCCGCAGGTCCCCCCATTAATGTCTGAGTTATTGCCAGCCTAGAAATCTACTAACAACTCCCACAAACGCTCTGAGTGTCCCTGAGTATCTCTGTACCCCCTCATCTCCTCTGCCTTCCACTTCCGCATCCCTGTTCAGCCCACTGAACAGAGACACCTGTCCTGCACTGGAAAGCAGGATAGCAGCTGTCCCACTGAGAAGGCCCTATGAGGAGCCCCCCATCCCCGAAAAGGACAATCGAAGGGATCAAAGGATCAGAGGCGGCAATAGTCACATTGTGATGTCATTACTCCGAACAGACTATAACTTTATTTTGTTTTAAATGTTGCGAAACACAAAACGTCTGGTGGAGAGTCCATTATCTACCTCTGGGTAAAATGTAAATCTGTCTGGTAGTTTTTCTGTAATCCTGCTCACGATCTAAATAACCAACTAACGAACGAAAAAGAAAACATAACCTCCTTGTCGGAGGGGACTCAGTGGGCTGAACAGAGACGCTGAAGTGGAAGGCGCAGGAGACGAGCGGCTACAGAGTCTCTGAGAGATACTCGGAGTTGTCAGTAGATTTAGAGGCTGGCAATAACTCAGACATTAATGGCGGAATCTGCAGGATTGTTTCCTGAACCTAGGGTTCTGTTGCGGCTAGCCCTTGAGCTTTCCTTCCCTGTGGGGCTGCTGTAGCTCAGGAGCTAGAGTGGCGGTCCGAAACCCAATCCGATCCTGCAGTCTACATTAGGGACCTTGAACAAGATCCTGCATGCAGGGTTGCTTCACAGGAGAACCGCGGGGACGGGTCCAACCCACAGAACTTATAGCTTCTATGACATTGTGTAAAATTAAAACATACATTTCTGTTTTACAATGACTTATGTTGAACAAACTGCACATCTCTGTATCGACAACTTTACGTTGCAATAATTGACAAAACTGTAGAACTTTTTTTGGACGTATTAAGAGAAAAGTTGTGACGATCATTTGATGCATGAATGATTTATTGTTTTAATTGCTGGATATCTTAAGGGAAAAACAAATTGAGTCTTTGGCATCATTTCCTCTTTTCTTTTCAACAATTCAGCATTTTTTTCTTTTTGTCAGTCGGTTAATAAGGAAATGAGCAACAAAAGAGTCGATAATGATTCCACGCATGAGTGTTTTTGATAATACGACCACTTGTAGCATCAATTATTGTAACGAGGAGAAACTATTAACCTGCAGCCGTCTGTGTTTCACACGCGCAGGAAGTCAGGGATCGTTTCCACGACTACAGCAGCTGACAACAAGAGGGCAACGTGTTTAAGCGTCGGATTTAATATTCTAACCTGCATCGTACTTCAGCGGCGTCGGAGAAATGACTTTCTCCCTTCAGTCAGAAACCATCGTCTCGTTATGGAATCATCATGGCCGCCGTGTCGGCCGCGGATCCTTCGTGTCGTGGCGATAACTCCAAAAATATCCAATGGATCATTTTGAAATTATAAACTGACACAGACTTTAGTGCGAGGAAGAACTGGAAAATATTTGGGAAAGGCCGGTTGTATATTTCGGAAACTAGGGGGAGATTTATCCCTAAAAGTTTTTTCCGGCCATAATTTCTCGACCGTTGTTCCGATTTAGTCCAAATTTGGCGCCGATGAATCGAATACAGATCTATCCTTAGTTATATCTTTCTTTTATTACTTTAATAGATCCTATCTTACTCACTTTGTGAAGATTTTTTAATCTTCTTTTTATCCTAAAAAAATACTATGGACCTGTGTGTGTCTGTGTGTGTGTCTGTGTGTGTGTGTGTGTGTGTGTGTCTGTGTGTGTGTCTGTGTGTGTCTATGTGTGTGTCTGTGTGTGTGTCTGTGTTTGTGTGTGTGTGTCTGTGTGTGTGTTTGTGTGTGTGTCTGTGTCTGTGTGTGTATGTTTGTGTCTGTGCGTGTATGTTTGTGTTTGTGTCTGTGTGTGTGTTTGTGTGTGTATGTTTGTGTGTGTTTGTGTGTGTGTGTCTGTGTGTGTGTGTGTCTGTGTGTGTGTCTGTGTTTGTGTGTGTGTGTCTGTGTGTGTGTTTGTGTGTGTGTCTGTGTTTGTGTGTGTGTGTCTATGTGTGTGTCTGTGTTTGTGTGTGTGTGTCTATGTGTGTGTCTGTGTCTGTGTGTGTGTGTCTGTGCGTGTATGTTTGTGTTTGTGTCTGTGTGTGTGTTTGTGTGTGTATGTTTGTGTGTGTTTGTGTGTGTGTGTCTGTGTGTGTGTTTGTGTGTGTATGTTTGTGTGTGTTTGTGTGTGTGTGTCTGTGTGTGTGTGTGTATCTGTGTGTATGTTTGTTAGTGTGTGTTTGTTTATCTGTTTTTGTGTGTCTATTTGTCTGGGTGTGTGTTAGTGTGTGTGTGTGTAAAATGTGTGAAAATATATTGTTCTTTTTTTTCTATCCTGTAATCCACAGAGTGACAGACGGTGTATGTCACCGTAATGCATCAAATACGATATACGGGTTTCTCCAGTCCATTCATTGGTACCAAATTTTGAATCATGTGTGTGTGTGTCTGTGTGTGTGTGTGTGTGTGTCTGTGTGTATGTCTCTGTTTGTGTCTGTGTATGTTTGTGTGTATGTTTGTGTGTGTATGTGTGTGTATGTGTTTGTGTATGTTTGTGTGTGTATGTTTGTATGTGTATGTGTGTGTATGTTTGTGTGTTTGTGTGTGTGTGTGTGTGTATGTTTGTGTGTGTATGTTTGTGTGTGTATGTGTGTGTGTATGTTTGTGTGTGTATGTTTGTATGTGTATGTGTGTGTATGTTTGTGTGTGTATGTTTGTGTGTGTATGTGTGTGTGTATGTTTGTATGTGTATGTGTGTGTATGTTTGTGTGTGTGTGTGTGTGTATGTTTGTGTGTGTGTGTGTGTGTGTGTGTGTGTGTGTGTGTGTGTGTGTGTGTGACCTCCCTAAATATTGTTCTCTATTTTACCCAACAAAACAAAATAACCTCATACGACAATCAGAGAGGATGAAGAAGCAAACTCGAAACCGACCCTGAATCAGTTCTGCTTGGATCCGGTTCTGGGTAAATATTGAATGACTCTTATATCTCAGACAAAAGCATCTAAATATTCTTCATCATTTACATCAAAAGAACCAAACAACAACCTCTATATTGATTTCAGATGGAGTCAATAGATGGCGCCTGAATCCAACTCTTTTCAAACATTCAGAATTTATCCAGTAAGTAAGGAGCCAAATCAATTTGGGTTTTTGTTGTTGTTGTGATGCTTCGTCCTAACGACTTTATGTGGCCCACACGGCCGGCCTGGAAAAGAAACAAACAGCACAATTACCCAACCTGAAAAAGAAAAAGCCTCATCAGAGCGAGAACATAAAAGATGTGGGTCCAGAGAAATAAACCGGAAATATTCCGAGCTCGGAGACAAAGCCGACGAGGTCTCGGCCCGGTAAACAACATGTTTATGCATTATTATCCTCAGCTTTATTCTACCGAGGCGCCGCTTGACAACCTGGAGATGGATCATATTTCTTTTCCTCGCTAGAAAAGTGGCCCGATCTCAAAAATCCGGCCGGCGAACATCCGGATAAAACCGTTCACAGCCGTCGGAAAGAATAAGTCCATTTCTTCTCCTCAATCAAATAAATCGTCTGCTGATGTTATTAGAGTTTTATACCTCTCCTTGTGAAGGTCTCAGACTTGGCCTCCACTCATTTTCTACAGCGATCATCGCTGTGATTCATAAAAAAAGAGGAAAGATCCTCTGAAATCATCCTATCGGATCATTTCCCTCCTTAACTCGGACCATTAAATCATTTCTAAAGCCGTTCCCTTCGCCTCCGCCCGTAAACAACGATCAAACCGGCGCCGTAAGAAACCGTTCCTCTCCTAACGACCAACGCAGATTATTTATACGGTAAATACAAGAGATGTTCCTCATATGGTAATAACGTCAGACGCTCTCCGGGTCCTCTACAGATCTTATTTCGGAACCTCCTCTATTAATTTTTAGGGTCAAGACATGAAATTTGAGCCCTAGGCCAAAAATCAGCTGTGGTGCTGCTACCTCATGTCTCCAGGGCGCTGCTCTGGGCCCCCTGCTGTTTGTTCTGGCCATACAGCCTTTAGAGATAGAGAGATAGGGAGTAGGAAAGGGAGGGGAGAGGGAGGCAGAGAGAGAGAGAGAGAGAGAGAGAGGGGGAGGGAGGGGGAGTGAGAGAAGGAGGAGGAGAAGGAGAGAGAGAGAGAGGGAGAGAGAGAGGGAGGGGGAGAGGGAGAGAGGGGAGAGGTGCAGAGAGGGAGGGGTGAGATGGATAGGAGCAGGGGTGACTAAGGGGGGGGGGGAGGGAGAGGAGAGGAAGAGAGAGAGACCTGCAGGTTTGATAAAAAAAAGTCTAAATTCAATTTATTTGCATAATTCACCTCAAGTTCTGTCACTCTTTCACAGCACTAGAGAGAGAGAGAGAGAGAGAGAGAGAGAGAGAGAGAGAGAGTCTCTGCCTCTATGTGAACTGAACATTCATTCATTCTCTTTTTTAATTTTTTTATTTAGATATCTGTTGATTACAGAGAAGTACACTCAAATAATAAAAATAAAAATCAGATTATTATGGATATTATGTACTATATATATACATATACATATATATATATATATATATATATATATATATATATATGTATATATAATTCTTTTGTTTTATGTTTGTGGGATAATGATTGAGATATATCAAACTCATCTTTGTTAGGATAATGACACTGATTTTGTCATAAATAATAGTATAATAATCATATATATTTTTATATATAGTTTATATTCATATATTTTTATAGGTTAAATTAACTTTTTCAGATCCTGTTATTTAATCGTGCATTTTGACCATAATATATTCATTTGAGGATGAAGTAAGTTACTTGAAGTATTATCTTATTATCTTTATAACACTAAATTTATTGAATTTTTTTATATATATTTATTTTTGGATTTAGAATAATTCTTTTCAGATTTATTTGTTCTATCAATGAATATGTTTGATATAATATACATTTACTGCTTAGGGCACCAATTTGGCCCTGGTTACACCCCTGGTCTTCACCTGAGTAACGAATTGGAAAAATAAGAACATAACATACACTGAGAAAAAAATATTAACATTTTGTCAAGATATATAAGTCATATATGGATCATATGGACACTCAATATGCAACAGATCAAAGTCAAACCCCAAACTCAACTTTATTTTCATTTTCACATACGTGCCAGACAAACGCAGAAACATAAATGACGTTTCCCTTCTTCTAAGGTGCAATAATGTACAACACATTAATACAGGTATATGTACAAAATGAACAAGTGGTGACATAGACCGACTCAGATTTAATATATATCCACTACTGTATCTAACAAAACCTTAAAAATGTTATTTATTTGTTTTATTTTTCCCCTCCCTCTTTTGTTTCAATCTAATTCTGTGGGAGTCAAATCAAGATGTGGGTATAATTGAACTCTACCTTGTTTATTTAGTTGTTGTCCTGAGTTGAAAAGAAAAAGATATGATTTCTTATTCACTAAAATTGGACTAAATCGGAATCACAGTCAGTCTGTTGACTGACAGTAGTGGTCCGTAGGTTTTTAGCCTTCTCGACCCTGAAAAGGAAAAAATACAGGTAAGGAAAACAAGCGAATAGAAATTAGGCCTATAAAACTACAAGACCCAGAGGCATTGCGCCACGAATGTCCTGGTCGCTGATTGGTCGAGCCTGAGTCCAATCCCCTGGCAGAGACGTGTCTCGCAGTCACAGCATCCTTCCGTCATGGCGTCTGTTTGGGCTAAATCCTTCGCTAACCTGCCGGTGCTGTGCGTTTTCTTCCTCCTGACGCTATGTCTGCCGCCCGGGGGAGGACAAAAGAAGAAGGAGGTAAGGCTTTAGCCGCCATAATATATTTCAATGAATATTACCGTGCTGTTACCGGAGAGCGGAATGAGACGGTGGATGTGCCGGTGTGCTGTCAGAGGGTGACGGACAGCAAACCGGTGTGTTGTCTTTGTTGAGGGTCTAACGACCCTCGAATGAAAGACATCGTACACAAAACGCCTTTTTGGTATGTGTCGTGGACATTAAATGAATCTTACTAACAAGCTAATGTTGATCAGGATACATTCTGCAGTAAATCTATTCATTCTTATTGAGCTGATCAATTATCCTTACATTTATTATATATATAATAATAAGATGATCAGTTGCGTTTTTTGCTTCAATAAATGTTGCATTCACGACAATAATGTTTTCATTTTGAAAATGGTACGTGCTGTGTTTGCGTCTAAAGCGTGACGTCAGATGACGCTGGTCACGGTTGGTATCTGCGCGCTAGTCGTAGACTAGTGGATTTGTACGGTGGCCGACAGGTGACCTGTAAAGTATGAAAACATATGTGAGTAACTTAAGAAAACATCCTGGTCAATTATTTCAACGTTTAGATCACACGCACACAAATGTTATCCATCCGTCAGAAGATCAAACTGCACATATTTGAAGAAATGTTTATTACCAAATCTTTTAACATATGTAAAATATATGTTACAGTGTAAACCAACGTTTGTAAACCACAAGTTCACATATGTTCAAAAACGTTTCAACACATGCGTTGTAAATAAAGAAAACATCTTCATCAATTTGACAACATATGTAAGGAATTTGGAAATGGTGAGTAAATGAATCATAAGGTGAGGTAGATGAAGGTGTTGATGCCTCATCGTGTTAATAAACAGGACAACATCCGGGGTTTGTATTCGGCTCATACCAGTGGGTGGACTCTGTGAAGCGCCGAGGGAGCAAACTGGGGTTCATATTGGGGGTCCCTTTTTTTGAACCTTGTCCCTTCCAGTCTGGATCATCTGAGAGCGACTCATGACCAAGTAGCTGATGTTGAGGTAAAAGCAGCATTTTGTGAGGTGATGTTTTCACGCCGGTGCCTTTGTCTGTTTGTTTGTTTGTTTGTGAGCAAAATTACAGAAAACCACAGGAAAAATTTGCGTGCAATTTTACCCAGAGGTAGGTTAAAGGTGATAAAATTTTGTGACATTATGCACTTCACAAGCTTTTAAAATTAAATAAAATATATTATTAAGCCCTATGAAATAGTGTCACCACTATGTAGCTATTACTGCCTTTGAACTTGGGCTAAGTTTCAAGAGTTCCTATGATGTTCCTTTGATGTTCATTTTTGGGTGGAGCTGGCGGGTCAATGGGCTGAGCAAAGACGCTGAAGTGGAATGTGCAGGAAACAAGCAGCTACGGAGTATTTTTGATATACTAAGAGAGTTTGTTGGAGTTGTCAGTAGAGTAAGAGGCTGGCAATAAATCAGACATTAATGGAGGAATCTGCATGAATTCTTCCTAAACCATGGATACTGTTGTCATGGATACTGTTGTGTCATGGAGGATGTTTTTGTTTTTTTCTCTCTGAGAACTTCTTCTAGTTAGTTTATGAGTCCTTATCTTTTGTCCTATCCTTGATGCTGTAGTTACTTTGCCACTATGCTTTGAATCCCAGCTACATGTCATTATTTTGCTTCTGCAATAAATTCATTTTGAGTCAATCCACTTTACCTTGGAGAGAAATGAAGGGGTGAGAGACGGAGAGAGTGCAGAAGAGACTTCTGGTGTGTCTGCTTCGATTTGTTTGGGAAGTGGGAATTGCTGTCAGATCAATAAGTAAATGCACAAAGAGGTTCCTGCTCAACCTGCCTTTCAGTGAAATACCCTCTGACATGCTAGGAGGAATACAGAAAATAAGATTTTCATGAGTTTTACAATCACTTCCTGTCCACCCTGGTGCTCAATTTTATTGTGGGATATTTTATATGCAACATTAATTCCCTTCAATCACAATTTAAAGTGTCAAAATTGCACAATCGGAGAGAACTGCTGTCGGTGTCTCCAACAGCATTAAGAGAAACTGTGCGGGGTGAACCTCCGACGTTCCAGGGGGTCCGGGCTCATTCTCCCCTGGAGGAAAATTTTGTACCTTTTTAAAGTAAAATGCATCAATCTGGCGGACTTTGAGAGCAAAACTATGAAGTTAAAGTTATGATGAACTTTGTGCTCTTCAAACAACTTTTTACTCTAGTGAACAATCTAATCTAATCACCAAGGCAATTACTGTGTTTATAGGAATAATGACAAAAATAATAAGAATGAATGACTGGAGTAGGGGATATATATTTGAGACAAACAAAATAAAAAAGAAAATGACATAAAAACAAATATGTTTCCCACATAAAAACAGGAACTACTGAACTTCTCTGACATCCTGTCCCTTTACCTGCTGTTCAGACTCACCTACAGCCCCTCCCTCTTTAAATTTAACTTACTTATTATTACTAATTAATCTTCTAACGTTTCACCATGAACCAACTTTTGCCTCAGCTTTAGCTACAGTCATAATGAGGAGATTGAGCGCCGACGTCATCGGTTTACATTAGCATCAGCCAACTTAGCTAGCTAGCTTACCTAGCTACTGTGCTAGTTTTCAATGATAGCATGTTTCATGAATTCTTGGGAAACACTGACTACTCTGATTTCTGACATTTTTGACAGAACCTCCCCCCAACAATGTGTCCAAGCTCTGAGTCGGTGCTAATGAGCCTATTCAAAGGTGGATCACTCAAAATGATCTTCAATCAGAAGATGTGGAGCGGCAAGCGGCGATTAACATTTTCCCAAACCAGTTCTGGAAAGGAGGAATCTGGAGATGTTTTATCAATCGTCTAATGCCCTTCAAAGAAGGAACATTTATAGCATTATAGCTCACGCAGGCTTTGACTGTGAGCTTTTACGATCAATCTGGCCTGAATCTGTGCAGTTTTAACATCCCATAATGCGCGTTAGAATTAATCGGTTCCTATTTTGATTAAACGACAGAGTGACAAAGATGAAGACATCTGAACATCAGGGCGCAGATCTTCAGGGACGCCTTATGAATTTTGAACAAAATGGCGATTTTACGTTTGGCTTACTGACGAGGTTCGTGGTCATAGTTCAACCAAATACTGCCAAATATACGGAGACCCCTTGTATGGGCGCTACCGTATGTAACCTCTAATCTACCCTGGTTTCCACACGGATGTTGGGATCCATTTCTTCCACCAGGTTGAGATCTTGACCAGTCTGGTGTTCTGTACCAGGTTCCTGTCATTGATGTCTACATGAACATGTCTTCTCCTGGATTCAGTCGCTCTTCATTTGTATTCTTACCGCCGTCTTTTTTTGCTCATATATTACTTTCAGTGTCAGTTGCCCGGAATCACATGATTTAATGTCACCATCTCATTTCCTTGGGGGGGGGAAGAAGAAGCCCTTGTGTCCGTTCAGCTAATATCCCTAATGAAAATCCAGCATCTGAGTCCTTGTCATTTAGAAATGACATTTCTTAGAAGTATGACTCGGGATTCCACTGAAGGTGATTTGCTCGGTCCTACTATAGTATATATCATACTCAGTCCTTGTGCAGCTGAATCCAGTAAAAGTTATTCCATTGAAGTAGGGAGCTAACAAAGTCCTCTGCTCAACAGTGGACTTGAAAGCTTCATGCTCAACACGATGATCTGGAATTTTAAAGTGTCCGAGCTCATAGCCGGTGTGCCCTGCGTGTTTGATGTATATTTACCACCCATCCTTGATGCTTTTCAACATGTTGATATGCAGTGGTGCACCGATAGATCCGCGTTTTATGAAAACGTACATTTAAGGAGAAGAGACGCTGGAGACCCGTTACATGCCGGTTTCACGCACACCAAGCAGGATCTGGCAAGACTCCAAACATCTCACAAGTAAACAAGAAAAATACAAAGGTTGTAATTTATAAAACCAGTAAGGACAAAATAAGCTGTTGAGGAACAATCCTGAAGAAGTTTGCAATGAACTTAATCGCATATTTCACAAGTTACCGCCGCGAGGAACATAGTAAGTGAAGAGGTTTGCGTAAGCAGAGAGGCTAAAGCTAGCGGGAGCTCGGAGCCAACCACAAGGGCTGAAGTCCTAGAACAAAACCAACATAGAACATATAATGGACTGAACGAGGCGTACAACGTTTTAGTTTCACTTCTAAATGTCAAATAATTGGCTTAAAGACGGAGGGAACATTAATTTCAACAGGTCAGAATACATACACAATGCTGACCAGCCTTTTTATTTGCACTGCAATCCCACTAAAGAAGGGCACTTAAAATACATTACTCGTTATGATTTTTAAACTTTAATGAAAAAAAAATGTGAATAACCGGTCAGACTTTATAAAGAATTGGCGATCGGCCAACAAATGTGCTATCGGTTAGTTTGCAGTGGAAGTAACAAGGCTGGTCGGCATTGTGTATGTCTTCTGTCCCTCCGTGTGTCCCTTAAACGCCTCGTTCAATCCATCATACGTTACTTGTTGGCTTTGTTAAAGGACTTCAGGGCTCGTGGTCCTGAGCTCCCGCTAGCTTTAGCCGCCCTGCTAACGTTAGATTCTCAATTCTCAACGTTTTCAGATTTGAAGAGATCCTTAATTTGTCCTTACTTCTGTTATAAATTGCGAACTTTGTGTTTTCTGGTTTACTTGTGAGACGTTTAAGGCCGTGGTCGCTCAGGATCGGTGTTCGTGTACGGCGAATAACACCAACCGGCCAATCAATCCCTGCACCTCTACAAGTTTTCCATTTCCTTTACATAGAGTTAACCAACAATAGATGTAAGGGAGGCTGGAAAATTGAGATATAAACTGTGAATGAAAGCCGACGTTAAAGAAGAAGTTAAGTGTCAACACTGAGGCGGATATTGAGAGAGAGAAAAAAGAAAAGACAAAGAGTTAAGGCACCAGCGGTGATCCCCCTGTCTTTTATCCTTTTATTTGCCCCTCAGGGAATTGGAAAAAAAACAAACAGCGATGGCGAAAGAGGCAATATTTATATCCCTTTAATACTCCCTCGTTTATCACCCCGGCTCTGCTGGATATTATTTCTAGCCTGTGTTGTGTTTTTGTCTTCAGGCTGACTGCATAACAAAAGAAAGAACCAATGTAAGCACTTCCCCTCGGCAGGAGTCAGGGGAGGTAAAGAGAGAAACGGAGTCCGGGGCTGCGACTCTTGAGTCGAGGAGAATTATCCCGTATATCTGGAGAGTTATATATTCACAGAGACATAGAAATTGCAAAACAGCGTGCTTGACAACCACACCCGGAGACTCGGCTAATAAGGGGATGGGAATAATAAGAGCGTGCTGCCTCGGCACACGGAGGTGCCGTAAACTACTGGGTGGGTTCTTCAGAGCCACTCGCAGAGTTCCGACCCGGACTAGTGAGACTGAAGACCCTTTAAGCACCGTTGACTCTTTTGGCTTTTCTTTCTGACCCGGTCATCTAAATGGAAAGAAAAACAACCAGCTCAGCATTCCTTAACGCGTCCCTCTCTGAATATGGACTCTGTTTAGAGACCAGATAGCTTTTCCCAATCAATCTTCATTCTACTTTTTCTCTTTAGAGAAGTATTCAAATGTGTCGTCTCACATTAATCTAAAGGGGAGGGAAAAAACCTTTTAAAGGTCTTTCTCAAAAACGTCTGGGATGGTACTCCACATTTGGATCGATACGGCCGCCAAGAAAAAAGGAATGCGGCCAATACATTGTGCCATTGTTGAATTTATCACTGTATAGTTTTTATTTAGCCGTGACTCTGCTGGTCCATCATCTCTGAGCGGTGATTGAGTTATAACCCTCTCTTAACCTCTGCCTGTTTCTCACTAGAAGCTAATTTGCCCTTTTTCCACCGCCACAACAACACAGAAGAATAATAGATAGATAGAAAGTTTATTAATCCCCAGAGGGGACATTTAGTCGTTACAGCAGCTCCAACAGACAGATGTTCATAAAGGTGACTAAAAGTAAGTAAGACATACTGTATTATAGGATATTCTTATAAACATTTATATATATATGTTTATATATATAGTCCATTCACACATATATGTGTATATGTATATATATGTGTATGTACATATGTGTAAATACATTTAATTTATAACGCACTTTACATTTGGATCAAATCTCAAAGTACTTCAAGGTAAAAGCAGATAAAAAATCAATAAAAAATATAATAATAATTATATAACAATATGACCAAAATGCAGCAATGCTCATTAAAAGTTATAGGTATGTCTATATATATATATATATATATATATATATATGATTCTATATGAATATTTATATATGTATATGTATGTAAATGTATATGTGTATATATGCATATGTGTATATTTTTACATATACAGGACAGGAATTAAGAAAATAAGAAAATGAATTATTAAAATACACATGTACAGTAGAATAAAGGAATAGGTTGCATGCAAATCTAAAGAAAAAGGGATAAAAGGGAACGAGTCCGATCCGGCATATATAAATAAGAATTTCTATAGACCAGTTGCAGACGGGCAGCAGTGCAATTAGAGGAACTGGTAGGATCTGGACACTTTAACGCTCCACCTTCAGGAAATAGCCGGATCTTCCTGATGAGCTTGTTGATTCTTTTGGCACTGACGGTTTTCTCCCTGCTGCCTCAGCACACATCAGCAAAGAGAATCGTACCTGCTGCTCCAGACTCCTATCCTCTCTGCAGAAACTCAAGGACCGCAGCCAACACAGAAAGTTGAGTTGACTCTTTCTGAGCAGCCTTGTTGTTTCCTGCTCAGTGAACATCCACCCGTGGATAGAGTTGATCCCAGACCACAGCCTCCATTCATTTTCATTCGTAACATTAGCTCGCTAGCTTGGGTGCAGCTCATGTTTCAACAAGCGAAGGCTGGCTCTTTAAGGGCGTGGCCTATTGTGTATCAAGTGACATGCAGGATTATGGGAGTTGCTAAGTGCTAATTTAGTGCTTACCTTAGGAAGCTAAAGCTAATTTAGGGCTCACTAAGAGGTCTACTGAGTAGCTGGAGAGCTAACATCCTGGGCTTTGTCATGTCAGGGATAACCAAATAAATAAATAAAGATTGATTGATTGATTGAACCAAAGTCGGGTTCTGACCCTATAGCCAATTTAACATGATGCTTTGAAGATATAATAGTGAAAACCAAATGTTACCATAAATAAAAGATATGGAACTGTCGACTTCTGTCATATAGTTTCGTAGGTGTTTTTTTTACGTTGTAGTTTAATGCGTCCCTGAATGCAGCACAGACTATGTGTTACATTTCTAGCCGTAGATTATAATGTAATATTCGAGTTTAAACCATGGAGGACGGCAAGCAGAACCTGTTTACGGTAAGGTGACCGAAGATAAAGTTTTCGGTAAAGGTTACAAACATGCGGCGTACACATCTCTCAATAAAAACCAGAAAAGACAAATCTCGTACTTTGTATCACCAGTAAGGACAGAATAATCTATGCAGGGACTAGCCCGAAAACGTTTGGCACAATTTAACTTAATCAATTTAACAACTTAATGGGAACAAGGTTTGGGAACTTAATCCCAAACCTCTAATTTAATCACACTGAAAAACATAGCAAGTTTCAAGAAGCTAAAGTTAGCAGAGCGGCCAAAGCAAACGCTAGCTCAGCGCTAGCCTCGAGCCGCTGTTTGTATGTATCTATGCTGTCATTTATGGTTTTAAACCCCGAAAGCGGCACAACAAATTTATCACCACACCTCAAAATCAATCACCACGAGGGACGAAGCAAGCTTCGTGAAGCTAACATTTTGCAGAGCGGCTAAAGCTAAAGCTAGCACCGGCACATAACCTGCCACGAGCCTTAAAGTCCCTGAACAAAGCATATGACATATAATGGATTTAAGGAGTTTTTTTTATGAAATCGGTTTCAGAAACAGGTCAGAACACATACACAATGCTTCCACTGTAATCCTTCAAAATAAGAGTGAATCATTAGGATTTTAAACTTTAAAGAGAAAAAATTGGAATCGGATTTGAGAAAGATATTTGTGAGCGGCCAAGAAATTTGCATTCGGTTAAACCTCCTCTAGTAACAACGACTGTGTGACCTGGAAAAAGGTCTGCTGGGCTCGGACCACCGGTCGAGAGGGTAATAAAAGGGTTGCAGGTCTGACTCCTGTGGGGCTTGGAAAGAACACCGGACCCACATTTATTATAATACTTCCTTTTGAGTGACTCTTTATTGTTACCTTTTCTCATTAAAAGAACTGTGAAGGTTTCAAGGATTCGATAGAGATTAATATTGTGTAAACTCACTTTGACTTTAACGCCACTAATACAGACCCAATTACTGCTGGAATGCCGCCGTTACGGTTCCGTGTTTCATGCCGTTAAATGTGCCGATGAGCTCTGAGTGAATTCAGAGGTGATTTGTTTGGATCGCACTCATTAACTGTAGTAATCTGAATTATTGATGCACTAGTGTCAAGCCTGTTTTCTCTAATGATTGACTGCCTGTGTTCCCCCCTCATCCCCCCCCTGTTATTCTTCCCTCTCCTCGTCATTTTCTTCCTTCCCTTTCCATAAATTGTGGAGAAATAATTTCCATCCCTCGTTTTGCCTCCCCCTACCCGCCCATTTCCCCTCCCCCGTTTGTTTTTCCTTCAATCAATCGTCTCAATCCCTCTAAGATTCCTTTTATACATGAATACGCTGTCATAAATTATCAATATCTCTAATTTCACTTTCTATTCCTCTTTCTGTCATTCTTCCTTTCTGTTGACCCTCCCTCGTTTTTCTTTTGTCGTTTTCTTTCACCTTTAATGCTAGCTCTATTAAAAGTGAAAATACCATATATATATATAGATATCTCCTCGTTCTTGTGATTAAAGGTGATAACAGGGTTAGGGTACAAACTACCGGATTTAACTCCCGAGAGTTTCTGAGAAGTTGGACATTTTCTTATTTGTCCAACTTCTCAGAAATATCTTTGTTTGGCAAACAAAGCAAAGAAAGATATTTTCTTTGTTTGCTTAGGAGGAGGATTTCCTCTGGGCGTTTCTAAGAAACAAACGTTCCTATTTGATGTTTATGTTCAATCTCCAAAGTTGCCCTCAGGGCGAAGAGCGTTTAGACAGAATAGAGCGGTGGAATAAAAACACACAAAGCCTGCCTTGAAATGGACTTTTTAAATTCTGTAAGTCAGAAGGTCAAGCTCAACTGACTGACTTAATGGTTATGTATTAAGTCAGTCAGTTTGGTCTTAGCTACGTTGGCAAAAGGTGTCCCACAGGGCTCAGTCCTCGGACCGGCTCTCTTTTCTCTTTACGTTGATGATATAGTATCCTCTGTTAGTGGCTACAATATACATCTTATGTCTCTAAACTTCTATCGCTTCATTTATTTCTATGATCTCACCTTCTTCCTTTTTTTTTGACCGTAAGCTGTCAGTTTGTGTTTGTATCTGTTTTAGTTTTGAAATGTTTTTTTTTGTTTTTTTATTGATTTAAACTTGGATATAATGTAAATAAGGTCTCTACCTCAACGTAGTTCTGAGTTAAAATTAAAGGTTGAATTGATGAATGAATGGATTAATTGAATGGATGGATGGATGGATTAATGGATGGATGTGGATGGATGGACAAATGAATGAATGGATTAATTGAATGGATGGATGGATGGATGAATGAATGAATGGATTAATTGAAAGGATGGATGAATGAATTGATGGGTTGATGGATGAATGAATGGATTAATTGAATGGATGGATGTGGATGGATGGATGGAAAAAAGGAATGAATGGATGGATGGATGGATGAATGAATGAATGGTTTGGTCTTAGCTACGTTCACATTGCAAAAGGTGTCCCACAGGGCTCAATCCTCGGACCTGTTCTCTTTTCTCTTTACGTTGATGATATAGTATCCTCCGTTAGTGGGTACAATATACATCTTTATGCCGATGACAGAATTGTATATATCATTGCAGATAATAAACCTTCTGATGGTAAGTCCCTTCAACGCTGCTTTTTTGCAGTGTTGCGCTCAACAACCATAAACTGGTTCTCAACGCAGACAAAAGTAAATGTTTACTCTCCACCAGGACCATGATGCTCTCATCGCTTCGACCAGGAACGGTACAAATATTGGGAACTGAATTTAGGAGTACCTTGGAATATGGATTGATGAGAAGTTAACTTTTAAAACTCATGGTTCTTGACTTGTCGGCTTATTAAGGGAAAAATAGTATTTTTTCTACAGAAATAAAACACGTTTTCTACTAAATTGTAGAAAGAAAGTTGAAGTTATAGGACTTTTGTTATCAGTGTTGGATTATGGGGACATTTTGTAAATACTGGTGTTTTTGAGCCGTATGTGAAGGTTGTGTGTAATCTCTATATACGGTGTGAGAGACGTTGGTTTTTGTTTTTTAACCTCCTTGTATAACTTTATTTCTGTCTTCTAATGCGGGCCACTATCTACTCGCTCAAATGACTGGATTACTTTCTAAGCGGCGGCTGTTTTGACTTTCTTATTCTGCACCTGCCAACTGGAATAACCTGCAGAACAACACGGAGCTCACCTCATTCTTATCCTGAGGGCAATTTAAATATTTAGCATCAGTGTGTTTTTACTTCAAGCTGCTCCTGTTTAAGTTCATTCGTCTCTTTTAAACTTTTATCGCTCAATTGATTTCTACGATCTCACCTTCTTCTTTTTTACCTTCAGCTGTCAGTTTGTGTATTTAATGTAAATAAGGTTTCCACCTCAACCTAGTTCAGAGTTAAAATAAAGGTTGATTGAATGGATGGATGAATGAATGAATGGATGAATTAATGAATGAATGGATGGATGAATGAATGGATGGATGAATGGATGGATGACTGGATGGATGGATGGATGGACGAGGACGGATGGATGAATGACTAGATGGATGGAGGAATGAAATAATGAATTCATGGATGTATTAATGAATGGATGGAAGTGGATGATGAATAGAGAATGGATGAATGGACGAATGACTGGATGGATGGATTGATGGAAGTGGATGGATGAATGAAAGAATGAATGGATGAATGAATGGATTAGTGAATGGATGAATGAATGAATGAATGATGGAAGTGGATGGATGAATGAAAGAATGGATGGATGAATGAATGAATGGATGGATGTTTGACTGAATGGATTGATTGAAGGGGATGGACGGACGGATGAATGACTGGATGGATGGATGAATGAGAGAATTAATTAATGGATGAATTAACGAATGGATGGAAGTGGATGGATGAATGAATGAATGAATGGATTAGTGAATGGAAGAATGAATGAATGATGGAAGTGGATGGACGGACGGATGAATGACTGGATGGATGGATGAATGAGAGAATTAATTAATGGATGAATTAACGAATGGATGGAAGTGGATGGATGAATGAATTGATGAATGAATGTTGGTTCTTGGAGAACCCTGAAGGTTCTCGCCGCAGACACAGTCAGACATTCAAGGTAGTTCAACCCCAAGTTTATATGATGTCATTATTTTATCAGTGTCACAGTATTCTTAACTTTCACACGACCAACTGTTCATCCGTCTTTGGCTGTCAGGTGACATGAACCCTTATGAGCTGTAAACATCCGTCTCATATGACATGAACATAACAACACACTCCTACGATCCTTCGTCCCTGTTCCTCCTCATCACCCCTGACTCCACAGGGAAATGTCTCTTTCATTATATTCTCAATCACCCTTCTTCCCCACGTCTTCTGTTCTCCATTTTCTTTCTTTTTCCTTTAACATATCACCCCCCCACCAACACCACCACACACACACACACCACCACACACACACACACACACAACCCCCCATACATCATCATATCACACACATACAGTGACAGTCCTTGTTGCACAGCTGATACGACGTGACTTATTATCGCAGTGTGTGTGTTACAGTGTGTGTGTGTCTAAGAGTGTGTGTTTGTGTGCCTGTGTCCTAGATAGTGTGTGTGTGTCTTAGAGTCTGTGTCTGTGTCTAGTTCTTTCTGTTTCTAAGAGTGTGTATGTGTCTGTGTGTGTGTGGCTAAGAGAGTGTGTGTGTGTGTCTAAGAGTGTGTGTGTGTGTCCAAGAGTGTGTGTGTGTCTAAAAGTATGTGTGTGTGTGCGTCTGTGTCTTAGAGTGTGTGTTTGTGTCTACGAGTTTGTCTGTCTAAAAGTGGGTTTGTGCATCTTTGTCTTAGAGTGTGTGTCTAAGATTGTGTGTTTGTGTCTATGAGTGTGCGTCAGTGTCTAAGAGTGTGTGTGTCTTAGTGTGTGTGTGTGTCTAAGAGTCTGTGTGTGTGCATCTCTGTCTTAGAGTGTGTGTGTGTGTCTAAGAGTGTGCGTGTGCGTCTATTTCTTAGAGTGTGTGTGTGCATCTCTGTCCTAGAGTCTGTTTGTGTGTGTGTGTGTGTGTGTCTAAGTGTGTGTTTTTGCATCTGTCTGTCTCGTGTCTGATAAAAGCGTCTCAGTTTTATCCTCCCAACACAAACTTGTATTTCCCAAGTATCAAACATCTGACTTCCCTTGTTTTAACAACTTAATCACCTTAAAATCATCCAAACAAATTCACTGATTTTATCTTATTATCTTAACTAAAAAATACTGTAATTATAACTTCACATTTAATTTGAGGAGTTCAATCAGTGAGGTTTACTTGTACAACGCATGGGTTTGGGGACTTTTCAGGGTTATAGGCCTACAGAGGTCCAGTTGATTAATGTTAAGATTTTTTGCCGTTTCAAAGCATTTATTTTTCCAGAGAAGATCAAGTAATCAAGTAAAAGTAATCTCCCCCTGTTCCTCATTGACCGAGTCAAACCTGTTGTTCCTCAAACATTGTGCACAGGTTTGCATTTGGACAGGAAAGGGAATTCTTGTTGTAAACTTTGGATCACATGATGCTGATAGACTGAAAATGAAAACATATTTATATATATTTATATATATATATATAGTAATTTTGATTCTGCTGTATTTCATTGGACTGAGGAGAGAATCCGATCGTCACAGAGTTTATGTGACAATAAAATCCCGGATAAAAGCTCCTCCTGCTCCTTCCGTTCAGCTGAGAAGATGTTTGATGAGCTGTAGGGTTGCGGCGCGGCGGATCATAAAAGTAGGAAGTCTCATAAGCAGTGGAATGAAGTACACGCAAAAATCGTTTTTATGGGAAATTCCTTGATGAAAAAGTGAGAAAACGTTTTCATCCTCCTGCGTTCAGTCGCAGTGAGATCTGTTCAGGACAACCCTTCACTTTAAGTTTCCTGTTTATTAACTGACAGGTTGTTCTTCCAAACCGGCACACAGCAACATAAAAGTGACACGATGACGGGAACATGTGACATATTTATAGATCTGATAACACGTAAAGAGTTTGAGATGCAGTTACACAAACTCTCAACAAACGTCCAAATACTCTGCTATCATAGATCTATATTATTGTTGTATTATTATTGTGGCAGATGTTTCGTGTCAAAAGACCATGTCATGGATCAATTAATAATTTTATACGTTATGGTCACCATGGCATTATCGACATGGCAACCAGTGAGACGCTATTATCGCCATGGCAACCAGCGAGATGCTATTATCGCCATGGCAACCAGCGAGACGCTATTGTCGCCATGGCAACCAGTGAGACGTTATTATCGCCATGGCAACCAGTGAGATGCTATTATCGCTATGCAACCAGTGAGACGCTATTATTGCCGTGGCAACCAGTGAGACATTATTATCGCCATGGAAACCAGTGAGATGCTATTATCACCATGGCGACCAGTGAGACGCAATGGTCAGCATGGCGACCAGTGAGACACTATGATCGCCATGGCAACCAGTGAGTAACTATGATCGCCATGGCAACCAGTGAGACATTATTATCGCCATGGCTACCAGTGAGAGGCTATGATCGCAATGGCAACCAGTGAGACGCAATGATCGCCATGGTAACCGAAGACACGCTGTGGTCGCTATACCTCACGCTGATTAGGCACCTAGTTTTAATGCACTCATGAAAACATAGTCATTAAAAAAAGAGAGAAACGGCTTCATTGGGGATGGATAGAAAAATGGCTTGAATATAAAATATTTGAGCGAAGAAGCTTCCATTTCCAAAAAAACGGAGAGCAACGCAAAGACTGCTGGGATGTGAGAGACGTCTAGGGTTTGCGATTTATGAGATGTAAGGTTTCATAATGTGACTCAGATAGATCAAGGAATAAAAGCAGGTTTAATCCGGGTCAGTCTATTAACGTGACGGATGATTGACAGACATGTCCCGCCTGACGGCACTGCCTCAGGCACAGAAGGAGGAGTCAGGAGCAACCTCGGGCTTCACAGAAGGAGTTACCGTGGTAACGAAGTCAGAGGAAAACCTATCCTCATTTCTGGAACTGAAAAAGTTGCATTAAAGTTTCCCTAATCTCAGTCTTCAACTAACTCGGGGTTTTCACTAAACCCGCTTCTTGAAACAACCCCCGGGTGTGCTGGTGTGGTGGCATGAGGTAGAAACCAGGTGAGCATAGCCATCCCATCAGGGACTCAAACAAAAACATTTTATTTTTTTTGTTCATTTTACACAAATTGAAAAATCGTGCTACAAAAACAAATCATCAAGCAGAGTGAGAAGAGTCTCTTTAATCTGCTGAGAGATCGTTTCGCCGATCAGGAGCTCGATTCGTGATAATTGTCTGAAACCTTTCAGCTGGTGGTCACTCCCCTCCCCGGCTGTTCAGGTACTTTACCTGTCCATCAGTCTCAGCGGCTTCCTGGTGAGACGGTGAGGCGGACTCTCCTCTGCAGTCGGGTTGGAGGAGGAGGAGGTCCGCGTGATCACAGCCCATAATGCATCTCTCACAGGACTCTCACAGGGACGCAAAACTTAAATGCCTGTATTTTCTTTCAGGCAGTAAAACATGGAAATGTCTGAACAGCAGTTTTTCTCCTAGTGGCTTTATTACAGGCTGATGCTGGGAGGAGCTCTTCAGCGAGTCCGTCAGAATAATGCTGTGTTTTGATCGATTGTCGGCGGGTTTGTCTAATAATCGGTTATTCTGTTGATTATTCTGCCGTTTAATCCAGTGACTAAAAGAGAAATATTCGGTGGGATTTCAAGTCACCAATGATTCTATATTGCAAATATTTTTGGACTGAGTGGGAGGAGTTTGCCAGATTATCTGGAAGAATTCGCTCAGAGATGAGGAGAACATGTCAACGCTGCACAGACGCTCTTTGTCCATTTGGATTTCAACCTGAAATCGTCTTGATTGTATCCTTGACCTCAAATCAGGTCTTTCTGAGGGGGGCTGGACTCAGTGAGACCTCAGAGAGACAGTGAGGAGCTCAATGTAGAGTCGCTGCTCCATCGCATAGAAAGGAGCCAGTTGAGGATCATCACCTGATCAGGATCCTCCAGGACGTCTCCCTCTGGATGTTCTTCACATCAGACTTAGAGGAGAGCCCGACGTAGACCCAGAAATCCCTGCGGGGGCTAAATATAACTCGTGGCCTGGGAACGCATCGGGTTCCACCAGGATGAGCTGGAGAGTGTTGCTGGGGAGAGGGACATCCGGAAATAGCCGGCCGCCATCGGGCCCCGACCCGGGACAAGAGGAAGAAAATGGAATGGAATCTTCTTTCTGTGAGGGGAACAGTGCTAACCACTATGCTAACCGCCACGAAGCCCCTGTGAAACATAAAATGTGAAAACTTGCAAAGCACAGAAATATGGACACCTACAAAAAAGAAATACAAAGTAAGATTTATCCAGGTACAACTTTGCCGGTCTGGTCTTCAGATGTGTACTTCTAAAAGTCCAGGAGGACTGGAAGTTGGTCTTCTCTTTGCATAATATTTTTGGGACTACCAGTAACATTTGGAGGGATATTTCTTCGAGGTGCATTCAGCTGTAAGAGGTCAGAAGAGACCGAATGCTCACTAAGCAGAAGTGAATAGCAAAGGTGAATGGCTTATGATGTTAATTAGGAGCGCATTAAGCACAGTGATTAGGTACCGGTACCAGTGCTTGCCTCCAAAGGATAATGAGGTACCAGACTGGGCCACTTACACTTGTGTTTCTAATATTCTTATATGTGCGCTCTGCACTTAGCCTTGACTTTGACCATTAAAACGAATCACTGCAGGCAGATTGGCACCGTCTGCATTTCAGACAAGTGGATAGAATTTTAAAAAAAAGATTTCAAATAGCCTTAAATGGAGGTTGTGGAGCTAAAGGTCCTTCTGTAGGGACTAACGGGCACAAAAGAAGGCGATCTATGGGATAGTCATACGGCTTGGAGCTCCACGACCGCCGGACCAACGCTGTAAGATTTGAGAGCGATTCACGCTTGTAAATGAGCCTCTGGACCGTCGGGCCGTCTGATGGTGTCGGTCTTTGGTCGTTTGTGGCGCAGTGTACGCGGGGTCACGCATGGGGTCGGACGGTCCTAAGGTTTTCTGGCGTGTCAGAAATGTTGGCAGGGTCTCGACTCGTTCGGTTGCCGTTAGCGCTTTCTTTTCTCAGTGCGCACGTGAGAAGTGGCGGAGTGTCGGGGTTGCCATGGCGACGACGCGTTTTAATAATAAAAATAATGTAAGGTAATAAGTAGTCATAAAGTAGAAAGTGCAGTTTGAGGCTCATAAGAAAGGACGAATAAGAAAAGCGTCACCAGCTGTCAGAGCGGTGCTAGCTGTAAAGCTAACAGCCTATACAGTCAAATGTAGCTCGCTTACCCACAATTCCCTCTGCTAAAATAAACCAGCAATACTGTCCGCGTTGTCTAGAGAGAGGAAGAACTGATGGGAGTTTTCGGAAAGTTCGGTTGTATATTTGCGACACTAGGGGGAGCTTCATCTCTAAAATTGTCAGGACATAATTTTGCGTTTGTTCAATTCCGTCCAAGTTTGGTGCAAACGAATCGACTCGAGGAGATTTGTATCCTATTTTACTCTAAGAGTTCATATTTTACTCACTAGATGGAGCTTATTTTTATTTATTTAGAAAAAACGGACAAAACCCCAAACTTACTTCATGGAAAATTTTCAAATTAATAGTAATTTCCTAACCGTTAGTCCAATTTTTCCCGAATTTGGGGCGAATGAAAGGACTCGTATTATAATTTATTCTAATAGTTAATAATTTAGTCATAATGGGGAGTTGCCCTCTTTCATTTTTGACGGACGCAGGAAGGCGACCCGAGGTTTCCAGCGGAACCCAGAACCTTCTTGCTATAAGGTACTATTGTTACCAACAATGCCACCATGCAGATACTTAATGTACTTTAAAATACACTCTTCGGCGCTCCGGCTGTCTCTAATCTGCACTGAGGATTTAATTTGACCTCAATTTCAACAAACATTTCCATCAAACCACAGCAACAAACGTTCTTGGACTGAAGTCCATGAGAACATTTTCTTCCAATTTAATTCAGACTCGATGAAAAGAACTGTGGCCATTGTGACACGTCCTATCTGATTTCCCTGCAATGCTTAATTAAACTTTGAAACCCTCCAAATTGGACTCTTTACGTCTGAATAATCTGATCGTAGTACGAGTACCGCCGACTGATGAGAGTGTGACCCCCAACATGCAGAGGCGTGAATTTGTCCAATTACTCAAACACACACAACATAAATGATGAAGAACGACTCTCTTCTGCAGCGGAGACACTTTCCAAGAGCTTTTCTTTTCTTCTTCTTCTCCGTTTGTGCTTTTGGTTTAAAGATAGCTACTTCTTTCCGAAAACATTTCCAAACGCGTCTTTCTTTTCCTTGAGGTTGGTTTGGATTGTTCTTCTGTCTTTTTGTGTAACAAGATCCTAAACAGAATTAAGATCTCTGCTTTGCTCCGGATGCCTTCCAAAATGGAACCGTCTTTGTCATCAAGTTATTTAGTCAACCGACTAACACATTATGGAACCTTTCGGAACACGTCCCTCTGTGGACTTCGTTCAATTAAGAGCTTTGGAGGAAGAGCATCTCTTGCCCAGATTCACCGGAGGCTGCCGTTTGTTTGTTGGAGTCGCCCTTCCTTCCTTGTCATCCGTATAATTTCCTGTCGAGTCCCTGAAGGAATCTGATATACATTTTTAAATCCTCCACATTATTAGATGGGGGTGACTTCTGTACGCTTACATGAAAGCCCCCCAACAAATGTAAAGTACCAAGGGAACTGATTTATACACAGATTTGCTTCGGATCGCACTTTACCAGATATTCAAGTTCTTTTTTTTTTGTTTCATATTTTCTTTTTAAAGAAAGCCTTCGGCTACCGCAACAAAACTAAAGTAAAGTTTTTTCTGGATATTACTACTGACTGTTAAGTTGGCACAGATAAACATGTTCCAAATACTACTATGGTTTTGATCTGGCGCTTGAAGGGAATCGGAGAAACGAAAAAGAAAACTGAAGACAAGCTCGACTCTTTGACAAGCGTGGTCGAATCCACACGGTCAACATTCAGTCTGGTACTTCTGTGGGTATAGTTTCAGTGCAATATGAATATATTGGTGAAGCAACATGGCCCACCAGGGGATACACCGGGTCACCTGTACCAAATGAAATGTCACACATGCTTTGTTACGGCTACAAAGGCTTGCATCTCCTTGTTGTTCTTGTTTTTTTCCCATTTGCTTGTTTGCACTCAGGTCATTTTTTAAGGTCCTCCTGCTTATTATTCTGCGATGACAGAGGTTATGATCCGTGCACATCACCACAAATTGAGGTGTTCCGGTTCCGTGGGCATCTGTGTCCTTGAATTTTCAATTTTGATTATTTAGGAAGCTGCATGCGTCTCACTTTCTCACAAACACAGTCTTTGTTTCCCTGGGTTGGCAACCCAAGTATATCACCGGTCACCAAAGTGTATTTTATGATCCATTCTTATCAGATTTTAATATTCTTATCCGTCTTAGTGAAAGACACAAATGTGGAAAATCTCCCTTTGCTCCGCCCCCCCGTCTGTAGACGTTCACAGAGATAGTTAGTAACGTTATCTGACTTTAAGTGGACTGATTGCGGTAGAAATTATCGGTTTAAATTAAATACTTCAACCCCTAGAGTTCTTTTGCTTTCATGAAAATTGGTATTATACGTGAAAGAATCCTGTCGTTCATTTTATTTTGTGCTGCTTTATCAAACGTCCTGCTGATGAAGAAAGTCTACAGGGAAGATGGTGAGGAAGAGAAAAGGCATGGGGCGAGCCGGGGTGAAGTCTGAGACCAGAGGTGGAGTGGTGTGTGGATAGAGAACTAGTGTGAGGATCTCAAGAGGCAGTCAAAGTGAGGAGAGTGTCCGGTTTGGGGAGCTGAGAATTGCATCTCTGCTGTTTGCAGATGATGTGGTTCTGTTGGTTTCATCTGTCTGTGATCTCCATCAGCACCGCCAAATCTGAGGCCATGGTTCTCTGCTTGAAAACGGTGTACCGTCCCCTTTGGGTTGGGATTAGTTGCTGCCTCCAGTGAAAGAGTTAAAGATTCTCTGTGTTTTGGTCTTAAGTGATGGAAAATGGACCATGAGATGGACAGTTGGTTCGGTGCGGCATCAGCAGTAATGCAGGTGTTTTATCGGTCTGTTCTGGTGGAGAAAGAGCTGAGTCATGAGGAAAACCTCTAAATTAACGGGTCCATCTACGTTCCAACCCTAACCTTTAGTATTGAGCTCTGGGTAGAGACGGAAAGAATGAGATCAAGGATACAAGGGGCTTAAATTAGCTTCTTTTGAAAGGTGGCTGGGCTCAATCTTAGAAATAAGTTGCATATTTCAGACATTAAGGAAGCAGTTGAGGTGGTTTGTGCACCTTATCAGAATAATAATAATAATAATACATTTAATTTATGAAGAATCAAGAATCCCCTAGGACGCCTCCCTTTAGAGGTTTGCCAGGCTTGACCCACTGCGAGGAGATACTGAGGTAGACCCAGAACTCACTGGAGGGGCTATAGATCTCACTTGGCCTTTTGACCCCGCAGAATGAACTGGAGAGTGTTGCTGAGGAGAGGGACTTCTGGAATGCCCTTCTTAGCCTGCTGCCTCTACGACCCGACCTCGGACAACTGGAAGAAAATTAAATCACATTTAAATAT
This sequence comes from Lophius piscatorius, assembly GCA_009660295.1. NCBI lineage: Eukaryota > Metazoa > Chordata > Actinopteri > Lophiiformes > Lophiidae > Lophius > Lophius piscatorius. Next base: position 45,501 of record VRLP01002637.1, on the reverse strand, counting down.
CGAAATCCAGAACAACATGCTAGAAATTGGACCATAATCTGTCCTTTTGAACATGTTCAGGAAGTGATTACAAACACCTTTGTATCTTTCTCTGTTACTTCCTGTTCCTCTCTTTTAACTCTCTCTCTTTCACTTGCCCAGGCGATGGCCCTCCTTTCTTTCACCTTCATCGACCCTGTTTCATCCCATTTCTCCATGCACTTTAATTTCCTCTCCTCCTTCCATCCCTTCTCCTCCTGGCTTTATTGCCAGCAGTGACTCAGTGACCATATGCTCTCTGAGTGCTTGCATTGACTCCCAGTTGTTTTATACAGAGGGACTGGCCCCTCGCCCTCGTGTCGGCTCCTCGTTTTTACTGGGACGCCTCTATAATAGAATCACACAGATGCCCCATGAACCCATTTGGAGCTCTCTGCTTCCCCAGAGAAATTATATCTGCAAATACTAGGAAAAGGAAGGAAAACAAACGGGAAGGGAAGTCCAAAAGAGTGACTCAACAATTTTTCTCTGGCACCGCGCTCTTATTCTGTGAGGGATGAAATAGAAGACAAATAAATGATACTCTAGTTTGTTCGTGGATTCCAGCGAATGAGGTGACCGGTGGTTCAGTGCTTTGTTAAAGAAGTCTCCCATGACTGCGGAAGGTGAATTAGCAATCCTCTTTCCCTTTTTCAAGGATAACCGACCCGGTCGGGCTCCGTAGATAGAAATAACCTTTCAGAAATGAGTTTGAGTTCCAATTCAATTTGCGGCGGTCGATGATATTGACCCTCAGAATCAGTCGTTTTTTTGCCGGTGCCCCCATTTTGCCTTTATTGGGAAGGCTTTCCTATAGTATTCCTACAGTAGGGAGAATTCTCCGGAGCTCTCCAGTGCAGTAAAATGGGTCCGTGTATGTTTTGGCATTTAGTTTTTTTGGTTTCATAAAACGAATATCAAAAAATGAAAAAAAGAGGTGGTAATTACATTTTTTTCGGTTTGAGACACAAGAATCAAGATTGAAGAAAAAACAAGGTGTTATTCCCTTTAAAAATCAAATATGGATGAGTCAAATCTTTAAGAATGTTTTGATTTTTGTTCTCTAGTTTGATTTTGAGGAATGGAAGATGACTTGGAGACGGAAAAAAAAGAGGAGCCTTTTTTTTTTTTTTTTTTCATTTTCCACTTGATTCCTCCAGTTATGATTGACAGCTCTATCGGTGTACCTCTAGTTTTTTATCTCTGGCAATGAAAATGTCACCAACATGCAGATATTGTTTGATAGTTACAGGAACATGGAGTTTGTTTGCAGTGGCAGAAATCTCCGTTTGTATTTATTCTCCAGGCAGCATCAATCAAACACAAGCTTGATTATTTATTCAATGTAAAATTGTGTTTTCTGCAAAAGAACTCGTGAGCTATGATAAGCGAGTGATGACATGAGTCATGTTAGGTAGATGCGTTGGAGCCTGCATGGAGGGCTGCCTGCTCCTCTGGCCAAGTTTGCCTTTTATAAATCCCACAGACTGCATTGAAGGCGGCGTACGCTTTCATTCGTGCTCCCACACCAGTCATAAAGAAAAAGGCCCCAGGTGAACATCAAGGAATTCTTATGCTCTTGATAAACTATGGAAAGAAATAGCTGAAGTTTTAGACGAGAAACTCCCTCTGAATCTGTAAGGAAGGCAGAATAAAAAGATATGTTCAGATATTTGATAAGCATCATGCAGAGATAGAAATCTAGAATGAGGTCGAGGATACAGGCGGCTGGAATGAGCTTCTGCTGCAGGGGGGCTGGGCTCTGGGGCTTTCCTTTGGAATCCCAGATTGTGGACAGTAATGACACCGTGGAGGTGGAAGACTGAAACAATATTAAAGTGACAGGTAAACAGACTCAGACACTGTGAGGATGTGTGTGTTTCCATTAAACCACATTAGTTCTCATTCCCTCCCGTTCCATTTGAAGAAACAAACCGAAGCAGAAAACACGTTTGTGCTCCAGTTGCTGCTGTGCAAAGCTCATTATGTCCCCCTGCTCACTTGTCCATCTTCATCACCGCACTATGGCATCTTTGCGGCGTCCCCTCGCTGTCCCACACCCCCTCTTTCTTTTTTTCATAAATTTTTTTCCACTCCATAGATTTTCTCAGCTCTCTCTTCCAACCTGTCGCTACATATTCAACTGTCATTTACGGCTTAGATACCTCCTTCCTCCTTCCTCCTTTTTCTTTTTCCATTTCATCTTCCTCTCTGTCCCCACAGTAGGAGTGATAATAAAAAGGAAATTTAAATAAAAAGCAGCCAACTTCTGAGGAATCTAGCTTCTCCTTCATCCTCTTGTATTTTCAGTCACAGACAGGAGACTATGCTAGGATTCCCCTTTTTTAGGATTTGGCGGGGGGGGGTCTTCATAAGCTTCACTATTGACCCACGTCAATGCTGTGTAGCTGCTGGGGTTTTATATTTTTATTTTGTGGGTGGCTGTGTGCGAGTGTACGCCAGAGAGGTTCGGTTAGAGTGGAGTCTTTGTTCCTTGTCATACCAGCCGTCCAATTTCCAGTAATCCCCCTTCCAGTGGGAGGATTGGATGAAACCGTATGGGATCTTGATGGACCCCATTCACTCACAACAGACTTTTGTTTAGACTCAGAGCAAACATTTGGCAATTCAACAAATACCTCTGGCTTTTCATGAGGGGTGATAGCAGATCAAGCCGCTGGCCGGCTGGGTAAATATCTACTATTCCCGTTCAATAATCCCACCCCGTGTCAGGTTATGGGGGGACGTTTGCTGGGAGTTTAAACTCTAAAACTCAGTTTCCACTCTAACTCCAGTTTTCCTGTGGCAACAAAGCTCTCATGCGCCAAAAACGCTCCCTTTGTGTCTCTTCTTTGCTGAGATCCTTTTTCTCGCCCTGATATCCCGACCTGATTGATGCACTTCCTTCCATGTCACATTAAAAGCCTCTGTGTCAAAATAAGGGGCGTCGTTCAGATGGGATCCAGCATTAAAAGCAAGACAGTTGAATTTCAATTTGGGATCTTGTGACTTTTGGACCCTGGGTTTATGCAAATAAAAACTTTATGGACTCATTTGATTCTCAGATTTCTAAGTTGTCTTCCTCCTCTTGTCTTCCTTTGCAACTCTGCTTTCACAGATTAAAGCTCTGATGGTTGTTGCTTTGTATGCTGATTTAATTATTCCCTCTCGGTCAAAAAGTCCATTCAGAGTGTTCCTCAAATCAAAGTGTATGTACTTTAGCGTCGGATAACATTTGGTGTGACAGTTGACTGGGAAGCCTAGTTTGATGGGATCAGTTTGGCCGAGTCCGTGCCGGTAACTCGCCTGCCTCACCAATGAGGTCTATAAGGTCTATATCTTACTGACATACCTTGAATGAGTTCTGCCTTACGCTTCAAGTGTCATTCTCTGTCCATCTCTTATTTCCCCCGCTTCCTCATCTCCTCCTCGCCGATCTCCTCATAGCACCCTCCGCATAATTATCCTCTTTTCCCGGCATTCGATTGTGTTCCAGTCACTAAACTAGGCCCTAGAACTAGGTAGAGATCTAGAACGCAGTTCAGTGCGTCATATATAATCTGCTGGCCTGATGTGTGTGAGAGAGAGTCAGACGGATAAACTAGGACATCTGCAAACAATGTCAACATCTTACGCACAAACAACCACCATAGATGCTTTTGCCTATAACGCCCTTTGTGCACAGTGATGTAAAACAATAAAGGTTTGAATGGTTTTAGCTGATAATATGTTATTCATGTTTGAGTGTGTGGGTGGGGTGAGCTAGGGAGTCATATGATGGATGTATGTGAGTCACTTGTAGGTCCAATCTAAGGTATTTAGACAACATTGTACATGAATTGCTTCCTCTTCCAGAGAGGTTTGCATGCATGATTTTCTTAGAAGAAGAAGAAGAAAACATCTAACTTTTATTCAGGGAACTCTTTTATTACTTCTAATGCCCTGTTCTTTTTGATGTCAGAGATTACTAAGTCTGCATCTCTACTGCTGGGAAGAAATCTTCATATAATCTTCAATAATCATATTCCATATTCTATTACTTAAGATTTAAGTCTTAACAAAAACCCTCAAATCACACGAAATCGTACTCCACAGCGTTTTGAGTCTCAGAGCAGGGACATATTGGAGGACGCCTTTACGGCAAAACAGGGATGCCATGAAAGCGAGATCCAATCTAAAACATGTGTAGCATAATCTCTCATTTAAATCCAGTCCTGACTCACATGGACGTCATCCATCGGATTCTTCTGCTGATATGAAGAAGTCACCAAAATAAAAGCTAGAATTTGTCGTTTTCATAAACATTTCTTTTTGGAACAGACGTTTCTTACCTGTGGATAGAATGCATGCAGGTGCCGGTTCCACGCCGGCGCCGTGGTTTAATGATGGAAGGAAAAATGATTTCATCAGGTCAGAATACATGCACAATGCCGATCAGCTTTACATCCACTGCAATCCAGCAAAATAAGAGCACTTACCTTAAACTAAGACTTTATAGAAATCGGTGAACAGCCGAGAAAATTGTAATCGGTTCACCTCTAACGGTAAAGGTTTGTTATCCACAGACACTGTGCCTCAACTTTTAGGAGTTCATTAAAATAAATCATTGTTTTGAAGATGACAAACTCATCTGTCATTATTTGATTATTTTACGTACCGTACCCTCTCTGAACAAACACACACCTCGTCCAGAGGTGACCCAGAACCAGCTCAAATGGACTAAACTCTTGATTGAAGGTATATCAAAAAGAAACTGGTCCCCTCTGCGACGGTTAGTGCCAATCAAAGTGGGCTAAGTCACAGATGCCCGAGGCTCACTCGGGCAGGTGGGGATTGAAGGCCGGCTCAGGTTGTCTGATCCCACAGAAGAGCTGCTCTGACAACAATTTGCTGAAAAAACTGACTGCTGGTTCTGACAGAATGGTGTCAGAACACACCGTTCATCACACGTCTGCTGTGGTGATAAAAAAAAAAAGGGATACCTAGACAACACTAGGCAGGTTGTAATGTTACGGCTGATGTTTCCTCATCCTCTGAATATTTTTTTCATTTCCGATATAATATTTAAAGCAGCGTATTCTCGCTCTTCCCCTTCGCCCTTTGGTTTTTAGAATCTCTTACACTTTGCTCACAGGAAGTTCTGTGCGTTACTGTTGTTTGTGGGTTTTGTGTGCGAGAAATGAGCAACACAGTCCATCATTATTGGCTGTGTGTGTAAATTAAAAACCCCAAATAATACTCCTGTGTGTAGTTTTTGCTCCTTTGTGCAGTGTGTGTGTGTGTGTGTGTGTGTGTGTGTGTGTGTGTGTGTGTGTGTAAAAATGAGTGAGATTTTGTGAATTATTTAGCAGCTCCCTTCTTGACCCAATTCTAAAAAAAAAACAAAACCACTACAGGGAGAAGGAGGCATGAAGTTGCAGAGGAGGGAAATGACTTAAAGTCCTGACGCTGTTATGTGTAACTTTAATAACAGTTTAATGTCTTTAAACTGCAGACTCTTCTGGAAGAGTGCAAACACCACAAAGTCAACGGGCCTTTCTCAAACTGCTCTGCACACCAGCCATTATGAAAGGTTGGCGGCGGACTGCGTCTGGTCTGCTGAGGCTTCCCTTCTGCCCCGCAGAATAATGACTTCAGAAAAATGTGCACATTACACAGCAATGAAAGAGGGCGTCCTGAGAGGGGTTGTAAATAAGCCCGCCGCCCTCTTTAACAAGCCACAAAGTCTGGATTTAGCAGTTTCTTCATTCCACACAATCAGATTGCTCTCCAGCTTTGATGGCGGAGAACTCGCCATCCAATCACCCGGCTCCCTCATCCTCATGGAGGGTCTGACACATTAAATTCCATCTTAAACCAATTATCCTGGAGTGGGAGCGGCTTTTTTTTCCCCAGCCCTGGCAGGGAGATAAACTCTTTTGGGTAGCCATTCTAGTTCAATCTATTTCAACCAGGGTTGACTTCATTTCCATGCCACCAGCCCCATTTACAAAACGCAGTTGTTTAAATGAGACCAGCTCAAAGGCGAGTGGACGAGAAAGTCTTCAATGTGAAATGCATGTCAAGCACTTTGTACGAACGAGTAGTTTTTATTCCCCGCAGTTTTATCAGCAGACTTTGAACAACAAGCGTTTCACCAGCAGGATCGGTGTTTCATCACTCGTCAGAGGAGAACATGATGGTGTTTTGAAGTGTTTCCTGCTGAGAGTTTTCTCCGACCCAGTAGCTTTACAATCATGGACGCTCTCAATCACACTGGACCCCATCATGGAGCCTTTCAGCTTTCTGAACCATGCAATGACGCTTTCTACAGTAGACATGTCGCCGTCTGGTTTAACTTTAGCATTGTGACGCAGCATCAAATCTGTCGTGACCTTGAAGCGAAGCCTTATTCGACTTAATCCGCCAAAGACGTATACAATGAAAAAACAAACAAACAGGAGACACTGGCTCTTCTGTGAACACACCTGAGCTGGGGTACGATCTGAATTTTATCAGTTCAGGTTCTAGCTCTACTTATCGATTCTATTGACATATTTCTACCTCAAAATGGATCAAAAACAGAGAAAACTGTTCAGATAACCAAAAATATCTTTCTTTTAGACTGACAAAAAAATCAATCTGGAGCAGAGATGTTCTGAGAGGTTTGGGTCAGGTGACAGGGATGGCTATTGAAAAATACTTATATTATTATATTTGTTTTGTCCTGCTGGAAGGTCCAAGGTTTTTGACGTTCGATTTAATGTGACCTCTTTCCATTGAAAGTCCAGTGGTGTTTGGCAAACACCCAAATGGCTGATGTTGGCGTTGGCGCCATCTGATGGTTTTCAGCGAGACTTGATGAGCTATCACTTACTTGACGAGAGAATACAAACCTATCAAGCTTGAAGAACCAAACCTAATGAGGGGACATTTCTTATCACTCCTGCGATTTAATGACCTGTGTCATTTTCTCCTCTATGTGTTCAGAATCTGCTGTCGGAGAAGGTTGACCAGATGATGGAGTGGTCCTCTCGGCGCTCAGTAGTCCGGATGAACGGGGACAAGTTCCGTCGTTTCGTCAAGGCCCCACCCAGGAATTACTCCGTCATCGTCATGTTCACTGCCCTACAGCCTCAAAGGCAGTGTTCCGTCTGCAGGTATGGACTCAAACACCTCATGGATCAGGCTGACAAGTCCGACATAGCTCCTCCAAAGTCATCTATCCACCTGGTCTTTATACGGCCTCAGATTTTCATGTCATCCTGCAAGTTTACTCTTTTTTACTGATGATCTCCTGCAGCGAATTTCCCGTTGACATTTAGGTCAACGGGACTCTAGTCCGCCATAAATGATAATTACTAAATTAATAATAGTAACCTGCTTGTGTGTGCAAAACATTTTACTCATGTGGCGATTCTATTCAAATATCAAAAGCAAGCTTTAAAATGGATTATTTTTCTATTGTAAATATTTTATTTCCATCATGTTTACAGCAGAATAAAGAACAAAATGGGCAAAGTCATTTAATATGATGCATGTTTTTTTGGTTTGAAGTGGATTCTCCCGCTGCTTCAGCACCATGGATAGCTCCACGCATCTGTTCTTAAGTGTTGGCTCCTGGTGCTGTCCATGGTGCTGAAAGCTACAACCGGTCACTGGAGTCACGAGAACCACTACTGAGTATACTAATAATAATACATTTACTTTATAACGCACTTTACATTTGGATCAAATCTCAAAGTGCTACAAGGTAAAAGCAGATAAAAGTATAAATAAAAAAATAAAATAATAATTATATAAAAGCCTGACCAAAAAGCAGCAATGTTTATTAAAGTTATAGGTTCTGCTAAAAAGGAAAGGTTTAAGTCCTTCTTTAAATGTGTCAGTCGTCTGTGGAGCCCTGAGATGGTCAGGGAGGGCATTCCACAGACGAGGGGCAGCAGAACAGAAAGCCCGATCACCCATGGTGCTGAGCTTAGTCCGGGGAAGGAGGAGGCGGTATGAGTGGGTAGAACGGAGGGAACGTGTTGAGGTCAGTGGGAAAGTATATATATATTATATAAATATATATAATATATATATATACAAGTATTGAGTATAGTTTGTTTTCTCTTTTTGAAATGTTTTTATTTCATTGCATTGTTTTCTATAAAGCATTAATTAAATTGTTGAGGACCAAACCTGAGAAAGTGAAAGGCTGGTAAAATACTATTACATTATTACCTTATTATTAAAAGAAACTAAATAGATACAAAATGGTAATCATTCAAATGGACTGTCAAATACATTAGTGTATTTAATATACATTAGTGTATATTAAATACATTAGTGTATTTAATATACACTAACTCTTTCTCTCGTATCGGCAGAAATAGCTGCTAATCTGGAATTCGTACAGCATGTTCAACATTCAGGGCTGGTGACACTTTTAAACCTGATTTATCAACAACTGTTCCAGAGTTTAGTCATATTATAATTATACGTAATATGGCTGTATCGCTTTCTAGTAAACCATAACCTTCATTTATCTTGTGTGTGTTTGCTTCACCCTCATTTATTAGATTGACGTTATTGTATGATTAAGCTGGAACCGATAAATACCCCCTCCACCCCCCTTTTCCAGATTTCATGGTTAGGGAGTCCCTGGACTGATAACGTGAAAGAATAAAGAGCATAAAGGTTATCTAAGAATTTCTTCACAAAATGAATCCCATCCCTTTTCTGACCCTGTATATTTTTGGATGTTGATGATCTCTCTGTTTCTTTGCCCCTTAGTTGAGTTGATCCACTTTTACCCCAACTCTGTATTTACCTACAGCTCAGTAGGCTAATAATTGTTTCTCCTTAGTTTTTCATACCACTATTCACAATGATTAAACGCCTTCATTTCTTTTATATTATGTACACTGTCTTCTCCTTAGCTTGTCCGATTCAAATAAATGCATTCTAGAGGAGTGGTTCCCTGAGACTGGGTCACAACCCACAGGTGGGTCGCAGGAGCTTAATTTGGGTCAGCAAATAGAATAGTTTTAATTCTACCGTGCCATTATTCTGGATGTATATCTGCAGTACACCTTTCAGCCACATGAGGGAGCAGGTTTTGTAGCTCCACCTCACATCACACCTGACTGGAACACAATGTTAAAGATCCAAGAAGCATCCAAGAGATGAAACGTCGTCAAGCCTAAACAGAAGTTCTGTTGGTTTGGATTAAACCCACATGAATTACTACGACCGGGATGAATGAGAGTCTCAACAGAAAATCGGGGCCAACCTATCACGTTAGGAAGGAAATGCCCTTAACGTGCCTGTTGAGAGAACAGGAAATGGTCAAAGAGTTGATTGACCCTTCTGATAACAATAGCAGCAGTACAAACAACCAGCTGACTTGTTCTGATAACAGGCATCAGCATAACACTTCCAATCATAAATATATTTTATGTCGTGATAGTAATGAGTGTTGACTGAATATTGCTCCAGTAACTCCATTGGATCCATTATGGAAGGCCCGCGTTGCCTATATTGTATATGTTTTATTGATGAGAGGGAAAAACGTGTCTGTTAATTACAGAACAATGTACTTAATTTGTTTCATATAAAGTAGTTTAAATGGTTTAAGGTTTGTTATGAGTTAAATGTGAAGAATGTGAAGGTTGTTTCACTGATGAGTGTCTGTTTATTCACTTAAAATGCACTTAGTTTCCAAAAAAAAAAAAGAGAACATCAATCCATCAGTTTTTTCATTTATAAAACAGCCTATTTAAAAAAAAAAAGTAGATACAAACAGTGAGATAGCACCCTCACCTAAATGCATTTATTTGGTATCATCTTTAAATACTATGAGTTATTATAATTCTTTTCAACAAGCCTTCAATAAAGTTGTGATTGAAACGTATAACTTTGAAATGACTGCTTTAGTATAATTATGATTGTTATCATTATAATTCTTATTGTTATTGTTATTATTACTATGATTATCGTTGTTATCCTTATTATTATCATAATTTTTATTATTAGGAATATAATTATTATTGTTGTTATTATTATTATTCCGTAGACGACAGTTAAAATGGTCAGGAATGTTCATTTATTCACAAATTAAACCTGTGATTTATTATGATTTGGGTCACGATGGTTTCTCATTCTAAAAACGAGGGTCCCTAGGGGAACTTTGAGGTACTGCAGGAGGTACGTGAAGAAAATGTTTTAACGTCGTACTTTCTTAATAAGTTTTGAGAAATAAGTTAAAAACATAATGGTAACAGTAAATCCAAGAATGTCATACTCTGTATTTATATTTTAAATGTATTTGTTAACCACAAACTCACAAAACAAACAATCATCGAGAGCAGGAGCAAGCAGAAATCACATTTTTGGTTCAAATGTAACAACAACAACAACAACAACAACAGCAGAACTGAAGTCAAAGAGAATAACGTCTGAAGCATTCATGGAAATATTTTGTTTGACTATTTTCTTGATGTTGCGTCTCATTCCTTCCTCGCTGCTAAAGGCAGGCCAACGAGGAATACCAGGTGCTGGCGAACTCGTGGCGCTACTCATCCGCGTTTTCCAACAAACTCTTCTTCACGGTGGTGGATTACGATGAGGGAGCTGATGTCTTCCAACAGGTAACTACGATATTTACCGATATCACAAAGTCTGTTCGATACGATTCAGGGGTCTGCGATTGTTTTCAGACGATATTATGGACCCATTCAACAAAACTGGTGGCATTTCACCTGAAGAAAGAAAAATTATGAAGCAATTTTTGACAATTTTTGACAATTTTTATTGCTCAAATGTTAAACACATTTCAGTAATAATATTAATAATATTAAAATAATAGTAACAAAAATAAACAAAGACCCGTGTTTGACTGGAAAGTGAGACATTTTTCATTTTTAGATACAGATGTTGTTTTTCTTATCAGTTATCATTAAGGACCATTGTTTACCTTTAAACTATGAACATAATTGTCTACATTTATGTTTCGTAAGTTGTATTTACATGGTTCTGATGGGTTCTGGTGTCGGTGGTTTGGACGTATTAAACTCTGAATGTTTTAAATCCTACAGAACAAAACATCAACAAAAAGATTATTATAATTATTATATCATAATTATTGTTTCTAAACAATATATCGTCTGCGTTGACTATTTTGTCTTATGTTAGAACTCAGCGTCCCAGTAAGAAACACTTTTTTAAGTTTAACTGACAAATATATGATCAGTGAAATGATTTATTCGTACAAACGCATTTATTGTTTCATAATGATCCCGCCGTCAATGCTAACTACATTAGCATGTATGTGGCAGTTCCCATAAGATGTTAGCATTAAGCTAACGGACCAATCACTAATTATTTCTCCACATTGTTGTGGACAAACCAACAAGCTGATATAGATGGATGAATCGTTGTTGCTATATATTTAGTCTGTTTCTAAGACCAAAGAATCTCCTACAAGTTTAGAAACACGACATCATTTTAAACTGTTGGACCGTAAGAAGGATTCACCTGGGAAAGTGCACAAATTCAAAGTGTGGAGGAGCGGCAGCATCGTGATTAATGTCACAGTAAGACCTACAGAAAACCTCAAGGCAGTTTGATCGTCTGAATAAACAGAAGAGGAGAAGCGAAGTGTGGCTGCAGGAGTGACATTATGGGCAAAAATCAACCAACTGCAAATGATTCTTCTCCTCCCTCATCAGCAACCCCCCCCCACTCCATCCTTTCCTGCATCTTCACCTCTTTGACCCTTCCTCCATTTACATCGTGTTCACCTTCATGCTTCTTTTTCCTCCCGACAACCATGCATTCCTTATTCATCCTTTTGTCGCAAACACCCACGGGCTAATTAACATTAGAAAAAAAGAATTTCCAGCAAAAAGCCCAAGAGAGAAACTGGAGAAAGAAAAAAACTGACATGTTTAACACACAGCAGGACAAATATACACCGAGTATGTTGGAGGGACTCAACCCAGCCACAGAGGGGTCATAAAGACAGTCAACCTCTGGTGCCGGTCCCAAGCCCGCATAAATGGCTTGGGTTGTATCAGGAAGGGCAATACTACTAGACCCACACTAGATCAATATGCCGAATCCAATGATCCGCTGTGGTGACCCCTAAAAAAAAGAGGGGGGTACTTTGACTTTAAACTCAGAATTCCAAAACATTGTACATGTAGAACTATTCTAGTTCTAGTATCTAGGAGTATAAAGTCTGAATTCTGATAATAAAGTCCAAATTCTGAGTTTAAGTCTGAATTCTGATAATAAAGTCCAAATTCTGAGTTTAAGTCTGAATTCTGATAATAAAGTCCAAATTCTGAGTTTAAGTCTGAATTCTGAAAATAGAGTCAGAATTCAGAGAATAAAGTGAGAAATCACCAAAGAAAGGTGAAAAAATAAGTGGCCTTAACCCTCTTCCGTATTATATCCTTGAAGAATAAAATAATAATGTAACTCAAAACAGTAAATTCTTAGATGTTTTCCCCTCGGACATTGTCGGCGAAATAACATACACAGTATTTTATCATCTGGTGTTCAGAAGACAGGAAGTGATAAGTGGTGGGAGGAGTCTAATCAGAGCACGCAGTCAAGCGGCTGATTGTAAAAACCAGTAAGAATCTCTCGGTTTAGATCATAGGATCAACAAGCATGTTGGACATTAACTTGATTTCCCATCATGCTGACTTCTTCCTCTTTCTCCACAGTTAAACATGAACAGCGCTCCAACCTTCATGCATTTCCCGGCGAAGGGAAAGCCGAAGCGCGCCGATACGTTTGACCTGCAAAGGATTGGCTTTGCTTCCGAGCAGCTTGCCAAGTGGATTGCGGACCGCACGGATGTCCAGGTGACCCACACCGATGTTCACGCCCACATCAGCAAGAAATACGCTGAAATGTATCAAACATATACATACATTAGATTCGTTATCAATGCCTCCGCTGGTTTATTCCACTTTTGTGCAAAATCTACTACTAAATAATTGTAAATCTTTTCACGGAACAAATGCAAAAGTTTCCTTGTATTTTGAAAAACAGCAAAATAACTGTTTTACCTAATCCTTTGTCTCCAGAAGGAGCCGAACGTCCCCATGAGTCGACACTCCTGCTCAAAGACTATGAGGTTAAAACTCAAAAAAAAAAAAAGGAATAATAATACTGGATTTTTGCGTTCAGGAAGAATGCAAGGAATAAAAACGGTCTGAACTTGTTAGTCGCGACTCCAATAAAGTTACACCGAGAGCCAAGCTATGATAAATGGATTCTGCATCAGGTTCGGTATGATGCAGGGGGAAATGTTGCGCTGACCACGCCACGGCGTCAGCCGCTTCAGGCAGGTGGGTTTTGAATTCCCCTCATAGGAAGCACTTAATTTATTCCTTTTTTTACCATCAAAGAGGTCAGAACACTTTGATACAATTTCCTCTTTTCTGAACAATTTGTGTTTGAGTACTGCCTGACGCGGATCATCGTTCCGCTGAAATTATGTCCATGGATCGGGATTCAAAAGACCGCTTTCAAGTTTCAGGGCGGCACTTCAGCTGTGAAGGGAGAATTTCAGGATAGAAGTACGATTGGACAAATGACAAAAAGGTGAATAAATTGGTTTGATGGATGGACTTTAAATAATAATAATAATAATACATAATAATACAAAGCAGCAATGTTAATTAAAAGTTATAAGTTCTGCTAAAAAGGAAAGTTTTAAGTCCTTTTTTAAATGTGTCAGTCGTCTGTGGAGCCCTCAGATGGTCAGGGAGGGCATTCCACAGACGAGAGGCAGCGGAACAGAAGACTTTTAAGTTGAGATTGGTTGAGACTCACATTTAGAGTCTCAAAAGGTCAACATCGCTGTGACCTCATCATGTCCGACGCTGTGACACTTATTTCTCCTCATAATTACGCATATTTGTTTGTATGCTAGTAAAGTCTCTTTTATTTTTCTCTTCCTCCGGGAAATATACATTATTAAATATTAATTAGCATTATTAGCACTTAGCAGACGCAGAGGCTGCTCACACATTCACTGCTAACACATTCAGTGTCAGCAAACACATGTTGTCATCACACACTAACACACACAAACAGAAAAAACGAACGAGAAATACAATCAAGTAACGTCATCGAGGTTTTCTTCATATTACATGAAAAACAAAAAAAATACATTAAATGCAAATAAGCCAGCAATACCCAAAAGCTGAAACAAAATCGATTTTGTATGTCAGTGTCAAGGTTCAAGGTTCATTTCTTGTTGGGTTGTTGAAACGACCCATGTGACGTTCTGACTGTTGTGTGCGGGTTGTCATGGTGACGACTGTGTTTAAGAGTTTTATTCAGCAGGTAGAATTAACCTCGTTTACTGTAGTTTTGGGTTCTGTGCATGTTAGGGTCATTTTTAAGTTAATTTGTTGTTTTCAAAATGTTGATTAATGATTTATGCTAACTCACATGACAGCGGGACCTGGAAGTTAAGCGAAGCTACCGGGCTAATCCAAATATAAAACTGTTTCTGTATAACAGTTTTATTCTCCCTCTGATCCTTTAGATCCGCGTCTTCCGTCCCCCAAACTATTCAGGGACGATTGCTCTGGCTCTGCTGGTGTCTCTGGTCGGAGGTCTGCTGTATCTGAGGAGGAACAACCTGGAGTTCATATACAACAAGACCGGATGGGCCATGGCTGCACTGGTATGACACACACACAACTACACACACACACATACATATATACACACACACACAACTACACGCACATACATATATACACACACACACACAACTACACACACATACATATATACACACACACACACATATATACACACTCATACACACGCACACAAACACACACATATATATATATATATATACACACACACACACACATATATATATACACAAACACACATACATATACACACACACACATACACATTCACACATGCACACAGACATATACACACACACTCACACGCATACATATATATACACACAAACACACACATGCAGACACACATACACACGCACACACACATATAAACACAAACGCACATACACACACGCACGTACACACACTCACACAGTAACATACACACATAAACACAGACACACACTCACACATACACGCATACACTCTCACACTTGTCCGGTATGAGGTGAAAACCCTTTGATCAGATCTTGTGATATATTTGAAAGTTATGTTAAGTTTCACCATCTCAGTTAAACATATTATTATTTACTATTATGATTTCATATATAGGATAGTTATATTTATAAACTAACCCCCGTCCTTTTTCTCTGTCTCTCTGTTAGTGTGTAGTTTTCGCGATGACTTCTGGTCAAATGTGGAACCACATCCGAGGCCCCCCCTACGCCCACAAGAACCCCCAGAATGGACAAGTGGTATGAATTCTGTTTTTCCCCCCTCATCTCGATGCTGCCGTCTGTTGATCCATCTGGAAACGTTTAAAACAAAAAGCCTTTGAAGTAGTGATGTCACAATGTGGCTAATGCTGCCTTTGAACCTTTAATTCCTTTGATGTTTCTTTTCAAGGTGAAGATAGTTCCTTTTATTCCTTTGATGTTCCCGCGGGGGTGGAGCCGGCGGGCTCATTTTTAATAGTTCCTTTGATATTCCTTTGGTGGTGGAGCCGTGGGGCTGAGTTTCAAGAATTCCTTTGATGTTCATTTTGGGGTGGAGCCGTGCGGCTCAGTTTCAATACTCCCCGTGATTCCTTTGATGTTTCTTTTTGGGAGTGGAGCCGGGGCCTCAGCTTCAAGAGTTCCTTTGATTCCTTTGATGTCCACTTGAGGGTGGAGATGGAGGCTCAGTGTGCTGAGCAGAGACGCTGAAGTGGAAGGCGCAGGAGACAAGCATCTACAGAGTATCTGAGAGATACTCGGAGTGTTTGTTGGAGTTGTCAGCAGAGTTATAGGCTGACATTAATGGAGGAATCTGATGGAATATTTCCTTAACCTAAAGTTCTTTGAAGCCTTGGTGGAGTTTGTGCTTTTGCTTTGAGCTTTTTCTAGTTCTCATTTGTTTCTTCACCCCTTCCATTCTCTTCTTTCATTCAACCCTCAATCATTTTATCAGCCTCCGTTAATACGATCAGGTTTTTCTTTTTTCTCCGGCCTCTCATGCCACGTTTCTCCTTTTCCGTTATTCCTTTTTCCTCACGAAGCTTTATGTGATTCGAACACAAACAACACCTTAAGGAGAAATCAGCTCTCACTTCTATTAGATCAACAACAGTGGCCTCTGTGAGGCTGTGTCCCCCACAGTAAACGGCTATTTCATTTGTACAATTACCAGTCGGATGGAAGCCGGTAACCGCCGAGACCGTCACTGAGGGGCTCCTGGTGTTTGTGCGGTGGGGCTGCAACTAAACGCCGCTTTTATAATCCATCAGTTATTGAAACCGTTGATCAATTAATCGGATTATGGATTTTTTCCCCCCTCTGGTTAAATAGAAATTAGATGCATAAAAAAATCACACAATTACTTAATGATTCTTATTTTCCTCTCATCTTTTAGATATAAATTAAAGTTGTTTTAGGCATATGTCAACTAACAATAAAAGCAATAAAGACAAATACTTCTTTTAATGGACGTTTCTGCTTTGACTGTTGAACCGAACCGCTCCTTTAAGCTAGAGTTTATTTGTTGAGCTGGAATTAAGTCCTCTCATCTTGCAACTATTTGGCACATCATTCTAAAAACAAACGGCAAATGAAATGTATCAATAAATAATATTTAAAAAAAATGTAGAAATACATCAAAAAAAAAATGTATATACAAATTCATGAAAAAAAAAAAAATATATATATATATATATATATATATATATATATATATATAAAAATACCGCAGTTTCTCTGGAAAAAAATCCAAAATGAATATAAATTTATAAAAATAAACAAGGATAAATCAAAAACATTTTGTCGCTTTGTATATTCTGTAGTCAACAACTTCATTAGGCTAAATCCTTCAAAGCTATCTGGATGTAGCCCACGTTGGCCCCGCCCACACGCAGAGACGTATCTCTCAGCTGGCAGTGAATCATATTGGTTTTATAATAGTTATTTGGTTCTCTCCACCTCATTCATATTTCACCACATTTCAAAATAGTCACCTAAAAGTATCCTAAAAGTAACATGAGAGTCAGTCTAGCTAGCTAAATAACTAGCTTAACGAGACGAGTCGAGTAGAGCAGGGGCGTCAAACTCAATCAGAGGGGGTCAAAATTAAAGATGGGGTCCACATGGAGGGCCGAACAGAACTCAAACTGACCGTGTTTCATCTCAGGTATTAACACAATTTATTCTTATTTTATTCACTCAGTTTCTAATATTCTGAACAAACCAACGGAACAGAAATACTAAAATTAGATTATACTCAAAATAGATCAGCATAACTCATTTTTATGTCCCCCTCTCTATCAGCGTAGTCTGACAGAATCATTTCCAATGAAACGTTTTTTTATTCCCAGGCGTCAAAAAATAGACAGAAAACCAAGTTCATGAATCACATCTAAAAACAATCAGTGTTTAATGAACATTAACAATAAAGGACCTTTAAATGATTTAGCCGTTTCTTTCTTCTACCATGAGAAAACAGTAAAAGTCGACTCTTGCTCCTCGTATCTGTTCCTGCAGCCAGGAGCAGCTGCTCCTCAGGTGTATAAACAGCCTAAAGGTGCATCTCACAGTTAATGTATATTAATGTTTTTAACTGAACAACACTGACACATGTTGAACAGCTAGAGGACCTGAACGCACCTCGCCAGTTATTTAAAACAAGCTTTCTATTTACTAATACGTTTATTATTTAACGTTTCAAAGTTTGTCTCATATGTATCTCCTCCTGTGATCCGTAGCATCTTCTCTAAGGATCCGTCTAAAGTTTATTATAGTGACTGGATGAATGCGGATATCTGACAGCAGGGGAGCCGAGAGAGAAGCTCTGGCACTCCTGATTGACGCGCTGGCGATCGCAGTGCATTCTGGGACGCTTGACGTCACCGATGAATCCACTATTATATTAGTTAACTAATTTCATGATGAATTTCTGTAGAGAAGTTCTATTATGAGTTGCAGGTTCTCATTCATTCATCCGGGTCGTGGGAATCCTTAAAGGTAGAATCAGAACCAGCTTGGAAGAAGTCCAGTTACTGCTGATTGCACCTTC
This sequence comes from Lophius piscatorius, assembly GCA_009660295.1. Lineage (NCBI taxonomy): Eukaryota > Metazoa > Chordata > Actinopteri > Lophiiformes > Lophiidae > Lophius > Lophius piscatorius. The sequence continues at coordinate 27,304 of VRLP01002637.1, read as the reverse complement.
AGGGACTGCGTGGAAATACCAATGTTCTTTTCTATAAGTACATTTATCTACCTCTCCCTGCGTCGTTTACGTCTTCACCGCCATTTAGACCGTTTCCAATGTGTGTGTTTTCAAACTCAGACACTTGCTGCGTTTGGCAGATCAAGTATTGCTGCTCTTAAATAAAAGTTTGTTCATCCAAGTGTGAAATTAAATAGAAAATATGACCCAAAATAAATAAATAAATTAAAAGAAATGAGCAGGAACAGAGAGAAGATGGTGGGATGATAAGAAATGTCCGTTAAAACCGTGTGAGCAGGAGTTTACACTGTGTGTATGTGCACACAAACACGCACACACATGTTTCATCGTGAGCGATCCGTGAGGTCGCAGACCATCAACGAACAAACTGGCGTGGTCGTTTTTTTTTGGGAAATGTCGGTTCAGCTGATGCGGAGCCTGAAGGTTTTCCTCGCAGTGTCACCCCCTGAGAGTGCGTTTAAACGGAGACCACCGGCACAAACACACTCTCGTAAAGGAGAAGTAAGAAAAAGGAAATGAAAAAGCATCACGACCTCCGCCTCGCTCCTTTCTTCCTCCCATTCCACACGGCGGCTCCCATCCTTTTTCTTCTGCGCTATTATTTTCAGGCTCCATTGGCGCTCTGTCGTTTTTCAGCGCTTTAACCCTATGCAGCTCTAAGCTCGCTGTTTCTGCCATATCCCCCCACACCCCCCCTCACTTTCCTTGAAAGTAGAAAATGCTATTTCAGATTTTTCCGACTTCTTGAATGCTATTAAGTTTTTTTTTTAAAAAGCATGGCCTCGCCTCATCATAATTAAAATAATCATAATCGAAATCATGATAATATTACATTTTATTCATAGGCGCCTTTCAAAAACACTCAAGGTCGCCTTACAAGGCAGAGTAAAATATTAAATACCGTGTAAGATGACAGGAAGTGTCACTTTTGATTCCTGAATAGTCATATCATGCGTTCGTACAAATAACGCCTGAAAGAATGTGACGGCATCTTTCGTTTTTCATCTCGCCAACCGTAGGTTCAACCGAAATAAGCGTTTACAAATTAAAATAAATGATCACTTGAAAACGAATAATCGCTCTAAATATCTTATGTCAACATAAACAAATAAAGACATAAATTTCCTTTTTTCTCTTTGATGAATAAAGACTTAAAATGAACATTTTACGTTTTTGTTCACTCGGTTTCATAAGTCAAAATAAGTAACTGTTAATAAATTACTGCTAGAGTCTCTGGTTCGGAAACAGGATTACCGATATGTGAAGCAGGGATTCATCGGGTCTCCGGCACCCCTTTAGCAAAAAAGTGTTTTTTTTATGAGTTATGTTTCTAAAGAATCCTGTCGATGAAGGACGTCGACAGAGAAACGGCGAGACACACCAGAGGCGAAGCGGACGTGTTTTCAACACAAGTGTTAAAAAAAGACTCAAATACCAATTTAATCAGTTTTTCTTCTTTATACTCTATGAATTTACTTTGTTGAAAGATTGAGTGAAATAGTGAAAATAGTGAGTGAAATACACCAAAGCTTCTCAAAGGCAGTAGAAAGAAAATCATCAGATTTGAACAAGTACAAGTTATGAGTCTAATTCAAAGTGTAAGAACAAATTGTATTGTGAAAAATAACTAGTAACAAGATGAGGTTTTGGTCATTTCCCTACGTATTATTATTATTATACGCTAAAACTATATCTGAAAATATCCTACAGACATCTGAGATTAAACCGGGCCAACGGTTGAGAAATGATGGCCCAACAAATAGATTCTGGAGCTAAAGCTCCCCCTAGTGTCAGAAATATACAGGCAACCTTTTACAAAATCAATCCAGTTCTTCCTCTCGCTAAGCTCTATATAGGGCGTCTTGAATTTGGAAACAGTTTTTTAGACTTTTTAGGGATATGATTAGATGTATTAGACAAAAGACAAATATACACATTTTGTTGATTTGTGTTATTTTCAAAGAATGTTTTTTTTGTCGTATTGGGCAGGTTATGGTACAAGTATCATACCGGCACTGCCGAATGAACATGTCTATCCTCGTAGCTGAACCTTAATTGTTTCGCTTTCAATTTCCACTCCAGCCCCAGCCCCGTTGCCCCCCCCCCACGCTTTTCTCAGGCTCCCAGGCCAAATTGCCATTTTGTAGCCATTCAACCAAAGTAAGAGTTTGGATAACGACATTAGATCCTCCGTAAATACCTACCTCCTCTTTCCTATTTCCTCTCTCCCTTGATACCGTGTCCACACCGCCTTAAATCCCTCTTCACACTCACTGACCTCCAAGAGGACTGGACCCACAACCCTGAAAAGATTCCTGTCTTCTCTTTCTTCTTCTGTCTTCCTCGTCTCTCCAAGTCTCCCCCTCCATCCTCCCTCGCTCTCCCCCCCCCCCCAGAGACGTAATTTATTTAAAATGACGAATGAGCAAGATCACCTCGACAACATTGAAAGGATTTCTCAAGTGACAAATGATATGACCAAGAAGATGAAATTGTTGTGAGAACCTCACTGTTGCCAGGAAAATGTTGTTAGCCTATATTTTCTGACACACACACACACAAACACACACACACACACACACACACACACACACACACACACACACACAGTACAAGTCAATAAGAATATTTTGCCATCGAAGCTTCTTTCACTCTGCAGTCTAACTCAGACTTAATCAATGCAACTGAGTTTAGGTCAGTTGACTGTGGTCAGGTGACTGTGGTCATGTGATGCGGCGCTCCTTCACGCTCCATCTTGGTTGACCTATGCCAGATCCACACGCGGAACAACATTTGATTTCCAGTAGCTAGTACAGTTAGCGAGCAGCCAGCCTTCCTATGGAAGGACAGGGTTATGGTCAGTTGGATTCAGGCCAGTCCAGCCTGGATAATTGGGGAGGGTTGCGTCAGGAAGGGCATCCGGTGTAGAACCAACGCCAGATCAGCCTGTGGAACATGAAACTGATGCCCAAACCGGATTGGTCAGGGCCTGAGTTAAACAAATCCCATCACCCGTTGAAGTAAGCAGGTGATTCTGCTGTAGAATAAACGATGGTCCCACTGATCCCAGACCCCGTGGGTTGGCACCTATAGCAGCTACAGAATGCTGCGACGCTCGCCTGATTGGACGCAGAGATGCGTTGGCTGGTTGAAGTCTAATGCATTCAGGAAGGCTCTGATCTGAGATGCTCTTAATTTGGCGATTCCTGAGGCTGTTCACTAATGAACATCCTCCTCTTGGTCTTCCGTTCCAGAGACGGTCCCCCTCAGAGCCAGGTTCAGAGAAGCGTTTGATGATTTTCAAACAGCACATGAAAATTATTTCAGAGATCTTGCAATTTTCCAGATTGTCAGACTTTCATGTTTTAAAAGTAATGATGGAATGTTGTTTCTTTTTAGGTATGTGAGCAATTCTTGGCATCGTTTGGATCGCCGCAGTTGCCTTGTAGAGAAAAATGACTGTAAACAAACACAACTGATGGTGTCTGACGCGATACGGAGACAATTCACTGAACCGCTAATAAAATTGAATTGAATTATTTTAAAATGGTACACTTATTAATTGGAAAGCATTCCAGATAATGAGATAATGCTAAGATAATGCTAAAAGTGTGCAATGCTTTCATAAAGGCCAACAGTGGCAGCTTTGTCTCAAGTTTAACTGACGAATACATCTGCCGTGCTACATCTGTTAGCATGTGTATGGCTATTCCCATTATATGTTAGCATTGAGCTAAAAGATCAAGAGCTAATTATTTTTCCAGATTGTTATGAGGCAGTAAACATTCAGACTGAACCTGGAAGTCTTTATCTCTACTTTGAAGAACTGTCTTTCTGCCTAAGTGAACGCTAACGTTCAGGGAGAGCAGAATAAAATTAAATTGCAGCCTGTGGTTGTTCCCATTGGTCCAAATGTCTGTGTGCATCTACCTGGGTGGGCCGCCGAAGGAGACAAGCCTGTATAGAAGCACTTGTATTTTTGATAGAGGACAGGAGTGGACATGTGCAGCTCTGTGGATAAACTGCACTCGGAAACCTTTCTATCAGACCTAGCACTAAGTTTTCCTGCAGTCTGTGCAGCAGGAGCTCTTCTGTGTGATCGGACAACGCGGGCTACCGTTTGCTCCCTTTGTGCGTTAATGATCCTTCAGAGCCCATGACCCTGTCGCCATTACCATTTGGCCCTCATCAAAGTTGTTCCGAAGCTTTTCCCACACATAAACGTCGAGTACACAATGTTCACTTGTTGCCTCATTTATCCCAAACCCCATTGGAACAACCGAATCAGCATTCTTCACTTCTCCTTTCAGTGGTTGGAACGCTATGGCCGATTCAATCCCCTCACTTAAGAGTTCTCAGACTCTCTGGAAAGATCGATCCTTCTGCGGACTTTGAATACTTAGAAAGGGTGAGACAAGGAGAACATGTATAGAAAATCAAGGCTATTCAACTCTAAATTGCTAACACAGGATCTTCGATTTCTTCTTTCGGCTGCTCCCTTTCGGGGTCGCCACAGTGGATCACTTATTTCCATCCACAGACTGGTACCCCTGGAGATATACGGTCAATTTGAAATACATTGAACAGACAATTTACAATAACAACTGAGAATTTTTTTTTTTATAATTTGGAACCTGTAACCACATATACCGGTCCATGTCAGGACTTTTCACGAGCAGATGAAGGTGGTTCTGCACCTACTAGGTGGAAGCAATCAAGAAAGAGATCTCCATTCAGAACCACAGCTGTGAGTCCAGGCTGGTGCCCCCTGACGACTCTGCGTAGCTGGTCGTCACTATGGCAACAGTGTTGGAGATCTCAGCTGTTGGTTTTTGTGTCCCACGGCTTGCTGAAAAGCGGGCCGGATGTGTTGATCTTGAGCCCGGTTCTTCCCAGAACAATATCCACAAGCGCAGAAGTAAACGCTTTATTGTCACAACCTTTTACAATGTTGTACAAAGTAGTGAAATGTCTTTTCTTCATTTTGGCGCCTCCCTGAGGAGCAGTGGCTGTGACCCGGGGAGCAAGTTTGGGTTCAGTGTTTTGCTCAAGGATTTTTTGCCATGTAGACCGTAGGGACCAGGAATCAAAGCGCCAATCTTCCGATTAGTGGACGACTGCATGGTGTACCTCCTGAGCCGCCGTCGCCCCAACCACTAAAAGTATCTATGTACAAAACTCTTCTTCTTCTTCTTCTTCTTCTTCTTCTTCTTCGTCCTTCGGCTGTTTCCTTTCGGGGTCACCTCACCTGTTTCCATCCATGGGCCGGTACCCTGCTGGCTAACAGTACCAGTGATGGTATTTATTAACCCGAGCCCAAACAGATCCAGTTTGGAATCAGTTTCATGTTCTGCGTATGGATCCGGCACAGGTTTTACGGTGGATGCCCTTCCGGACTCAACCCTCCCCATAGAACCATTCTAGGGACCTGCACTAGAGGATGATGTTGGATTATAACTTGACCTGTTGGAAAAGAAATATTATAAAATAGTGGATCTTAAGTAGGTTACGAAGAAAATGAATATAGGTAGATGCTCTATTCCGATTATTTCTTTGATCAGATTTTTTTTGTTACTTCTAAAACGACCTACATCAGACTCAAGTATGAAAAATGAAATTGAATCCTGTCAATATGGAAGCAGAACGGAAGCCAGTGAAAGTGTTTATCGTGTTGCTTATTGTGTTTAATATCTTCATTTCAATTCATGGCGTAAATAGTAACGCTTTCAAGTGAAAAGCGAATCCCACCGGCGCAGCTTTTATGACGACTGTGGATGGAGGATGACATAAAAGTCTCATGAATTCTGATCTGTAGGTTCGGACTGAGTTCGCATTGCAAAAACTCCGATCCGTTTCTGATTTAAGATCGCATATGGAAGTGGCCCAAATCGGAAGTGAAAAAATCAGATTCCATGTGGTTGGTGCTGTTCACACTGCCATGTAGGCAGCAGTAACTGTTTTTTTAATAATTATTTCATCGATTATTTTGGCGATTAGTCGTAAAATAAATATTGCGTGCTATCACCAACCCCAGGAGTCACTATCTCAGTCTGTCAGGGTTCGTCTTACTTTTTAACCTCCCCCAATTTGAGTCAGAGTGAGCCTCTGTTCCTACTCAAAGATAGGTTGTCCCCCTCGTTTACCTCCATCCACTGGATGAGATGCATCTCCTGGGAGACGCCGCGAGGTTGAAGTGAGAGGAGATGAGGTGACTTGTAGAGAGTTGATTCAGTCCAGCACGAGTGGCTCATGGACGGAGGGAGGGAAGGAAGGAAGGAAGGAGAGAGAGGGAAGGAGAGAGAGAGAGGTCGCTCTGAGGTCAAAATAGGACAGCATCAAACTGTAGTTTTTATTGTCTTCAGCTTTGACCGTCGTCTGTCCCTTTCTCTCAGACTGAGAACTTGAAATGAAATTAAAATACTGTAATCGGATCATATTAATCTGATTGGATGGAGGTTTAATATACGCTCAAAGTTCAACATGGCCCGTAAGCAGAACGAGAAGACGTCTGGGTCATCAGTTGCTCCGGTGTTATGACATATTTCTGCATTTAAGGAAGAGTTTAAGTCCTAATCCCACATTTTGATTGAGACTGATTGATTGTTGATATGAAAATTCTTTTTTCTTTAAATGACCTTCACTGACTCTCTGTAAATGTCACTCATCTCCCTACGGAGTGTGTAAATATTGACCAGCATAGATTTTAAATCATGCACTGAATAGCCAAAATAACCAACGAAAAGTCTTATTACGGAATCGCCATCGCCGAGTCCAACACAGAACCTTCGTTGTAACACCATAACTAAAAAACGATGTCATAGATCATTTTCAGATTTTTGGACCATCATTGACCTTAGTGAGAGGAAGAACAGGAGGGATTTTGGGAGAGGTGGGTTGAATATTTCCGACACTAGGGGGAGCTTTATCTCCAAAAGTCATCTGGACATAATTTCTCAACTTTTGGCCCAATTTAGTCCAAATTTGCTGAATCTGATTCAACCGAAGGATTTCTATCTTGTAAATATTATATTTGACTCTAGTAGTTCATTTTTTTACTCAATAGGGGGAGCATTTTTGGATCATTTTATACCTAAACAGAGCGTAGTGCGAGGAAGAACTGGGTTGATTTTGGAAATGTTGGGTTATATATTTCCTAAACTAGCGAGAGCTTTATCTCCAAAAGTTTTTGGGTCATAATTGTTCAACCATCGGTCCGATTTAGTCCTTATTTGGAATTTAGTGCACATGAAAGGACTTTGTCATGCTCATATCATATTTTGCCCATATATTAATATAATAATTCATATTTTAGTCACTTCAGAGTTTTGTTTGGTTTTTTTTTTTGCTAGAAATTCTGTGGACATGATAATTTTTAGACATTTCTTCCTAACCGTTAATCCGATTTATTCCAAATGTGGTTCTTGTCAAACGGCTGGAGGAGCTCTAACTGGAATAAACAATCTTTTAATAATAGCTTACATGTTACTGAATATTATGGGCTTTTTGTGGCGTTATATATGCAGGCCATCGGGGCCTTTTCCAGAGATTTCCCTTTGCTGCCTGGTTTAGATGCAGGATTGTGATGATGTATCATCCCGCAGACATGAATCCCCTCCTTTAACTCACCCTATCCTTCTCGTTCAGCTGACCCTTTTACACAGATTACCTGTCAAGGTGTACTTTCTGGATTGCTTATCATTACACTAATTTGCACCCGAACACGGTCCAACCTGTCCTCCATCTTTATAATGAAGCCCACATTTCCACTCCATTTCTCCTCCGCTGCCTTGCTTACTTTCTTCTCCAACGTTCTTTCTGCTTTGTTGACTTTTCATTTATCCCTCTTCCTGTCTGAGTGAGCCCTGACCTTTACCAAACCCAACACCCAAACACACACTACACACACACACTACACACAAATCCATGGCACGGGATGGAAAAGGATGACTATTGCTATTTCTAAAGGTTGTCTGGCCCCACTTCTATTAACTGCTAATGCAATGGTTTGGTTCTGGAACCAAAGTGGTTCCATCAAGAGATCCGTTTATCTAACGGATTGCTTCATCAGTGTCGACATAAGGATTTCTTTGATTATTATTACTATTCTGATGCTTTTACACACACATGTGCTGACTCGGCTTCTCTTAGTTTACGGTTACTTCTCCCATAATGTTCCTGATGTACAGAGAACGGGAATATTCTTTTGTCCAAGACGCTGGTTTTAAAAGAAAGCATCAGTACAAAGACAGACAATATATATATATATATATATATATATATATTATTTTATATATAACAGATGAAATGGAATAAGATATATTCAAATTGGAGGGATGACTAATATGTAATAATGAGAAAGTGCAAACTTTAGATAATAATAGGAGCAGGAAGTAGCAGCAGTCTTGAGAACACTTCTGTAATTATCTAAGGTGGGAGGCGGGATGGGTTCTCGTGTCAGGTTCTGTCCGGTATTACTCGGGGTAGAGGAGCGAGAGCTCCGCATCCTGACAGCTGGATGAGCAGAGCCGCTCTGCGGTCCGGCGGAGCGTGCTCGCATACGCCGGTATCTTTTCCCAGCTGGCAGGAGGCTGGAGAGTTTCTCCGAGGAGTGGGCGGACACCGAGGCGCGATAACTCAAAAACTCTCCAACCACATTGATTGATTTTTAATAATGAAAATACAGCTTTTAAATCTGTTAATGTAGTTCAACTCCCCCCTGGAGTGTGAAAATAGTGACAAACATTAAATCATGGAACCCAATTGCTAAAATAACCAACCGTATTTTTATCCCCGAAAAAGTCTGGTGGGTTATTTAATCATCATTTCATCCGCCGCCGCAGATCCTTCCTGTTAACGGGATAACTCCTAAACTATTTCATGGATCATTTCCATACGCCATACCAACGTAGACCTTAGTGTGAGGAAGAACTGGATTGATTTGGGGTAAGTTTGGTTGTATTTCTGACACTAATGAGAGCTTTATCTTCAAAATTGACGGACCGATACAGTCCAGATTGGTTCGTATGAATCGACTTGAGGAGATCAATCCAGTAAAGATCCTATTTTCTCTAGAAGTGCATATTTTACTCACTAGGCGGAGTTCTTTTCCTGAAATTTTTTTTTTTCCCGGACAGAACGCAAGAACATTTTCATGAATTATTTTCATCATCATTTCGTCATTTCATTTTGTACCCAGATAGATCTTGATGTGAGGAAGAACTGGAGTGATTTTGGGAAAGCTCATTTGTTTAGTTCTGACACTCTAAACTCCACTCAACTGTTTGTCCGATTTAGTCTGAACTCGGTGCAATCGAGTCAAATCGATGAGATATATCTTGTTTGTATCGCGTTTTACTCTAATAGTTCATATTTTACTCACTAGGGGGAGTTTTTTGTATGAAACACAGTTATTCTGACGTAACTTCCTAATCGTTAAGGTCTGATTTAGTCCAAATCTGGTGCAATCGAATCGATGAGATATATCCTGTTGGTATCACATTTTACTTTAATAGTTCATATTTTACTCATTTTAATGAAAAACACAAAATATTTATTGACTGTTTTATATTTTAGGTCTTTTTCTTCTGAATGCGTCCTCACCGTAACATCTCATAAAACCAGGATTATTTGTGGAGCTTTTGTAATTTGCTGAATTTGTCTTTATAGAATCAGAACCTCGTAGGAACCCTCAGTTTACCCACAAATCAAACCATAGAATCCACAAAATGTCACTAAGAAAGTTTTAAAAGCAAATATCTTTCCCTTCAAACCAACTGGTCTTTAAATAATGTTATTCATTCCTCATGAAATGATGGAAATGACTGGAGGAGCGACGGATGACTCCGGCGTCCTCATCAGCAATGACAAGAGTCTCTCAGCAGCTTCCGTACAAAACTTTATTTCCTGGTCTTAATAATGAGCCGATGCAGAGCGGCAGATTTGTGCTGGAGACAAAAGGATCCTTCTCACCGTTGAGTCGTGCAGTAGTCTTCATCTCTCTCCACTGGAGCAGGAAGAAGCTGTCCACCCTTTGCTCCTCCTCTTTTGTCTTTCTTCTATTCATCTCTTCGTCCTCGTACTCGTCTGATGGAGAAAGAAGTTTGTCAAGTGGAAACATCAAACCCCTGAAATGCACATAAACATTTCCTCCCTCTCCCTCTCCTCTTCCTCGTCTTCCTGTCTGGTTTCCAAATACCCACTCCTTCGTCTTTTGTCTGTCTCTCAATGAAGCCGCCGGTCTTATCGGAGAAGCTGCCTGTGCAGAGTTTGACTCTTCGGCCTGATGCTGCATGAGAGACGAAGATCCTCAGAGACAGACAGTGATGTAAGAAGAGACAAATGATGCACTGAAGCGACGCAGAGATGAGGACCGGTCCACTGCTGTCAGAACACAGTCATAGATAAAAGTTCTGTCAGTTTATTCTACTCCTTCTTCTCCTCCGCCTTCTTCTTCTTCTTCTTCTTCTTCTTCTTCTTCTTCTTCTTCTTCTCTTTGTTCCTCTTTTCTCCTCATCCTTCTTCTCTTTGTTCTTCCCAGTCTTCTACTTCTTCTACTTCTTCTTTTTCTGTTCCTTCTTCGTCGCTCGGGTCGTTAGTGTCACATGATGCTGATTGTGAACTCTTTTCACGCAGGAAACACACAACAGCGCCGCTCAAAGGTCCTTCTCTATGATGGCGAGTCTTTGTTTTTAAAGAACTTACCATCACACCGCTGCCGTCTTTCCGCCTCATGGACCTACAGATGATCCGTTTTGGCCTCTGTTGTTTCTGAAGCGGGACAGCACAGAACCTCCTTTACGCCCTCACTCGAAACCCTTGAAAGAATAATAGATTATTCTATAAAAATAATTCAAACTCTGTCCCTTAAATCACTGATACGGGCGTTTGGGAAAATAATAGCCTGGATTATTATTCATTTCCTACGGAAGAAGATCTGGGCCACATATTTCTATGTGAAAATGAGTCAGAATTCTGACTTTCAAGTCGGAATCCCCAAAGCCCTTAAAAAAAGATTTCACATCGCCACATCAGACTAATTGATGGAAATTAATTTTGGTCTGTTTTAATTTTTTCTGCCTTAAATTTTGTATAGTGACATGTACGGAAGAGGATTAATGCCACATTTTGTTATGTGAAATTTTTTGGGGGGACTTTAAACTTAGAATTTTCAAACAAATGTTTTTTAGCCCAAGTCTGAGATTAAAGTCAGAATTTTGAGATTAAAGTCAGAATTCATAGTTAAAAGTCAGAATTCTGAGATAATTTTGGTGTGTATTTTTTTTTTTGTGGTGTATATTTTTCAGGGCGGCATGTACGCGGAAGAGGATTATATTACAAGAGGATAAGGCTATGTAGATTTTTTTGTGCAGACTTTAAACTCTTAAACTTAAAACAGCAAAAAAAAACTTTAAAAAAGTCTAACAAAAAATAATCATGGAGCCACATTTTGAGTTTAATGTCAGAATTCTGAGGTTTAAGTCAGAATTCCGACTTTCAGACAGAATTTCGAGATTTAAGTTAGAATTCTGATTTTATTCTTTTAATTCAGAATTCTGAAACCCAGAAAAATAATCGTGTTCGGCTTCTTTGATGTGCTTTAAGCTACAACAGTTGTCACGTTCCCAACAAGAAAAAAAAGACTGAAAAAGATATTTATTTTACATCTTAGATAATAAATTTACCACAAAATGACAAATCATTTGGTAAAAAAAAAGAAAATCTGACTTTTTCCTACTTCTCCAATAGGACTTCTTCTTCTTCTACTCTTTGTTCTTCTCCTTCTTCTTCTTCTTTTCGGACTTCATCATAGCCATGTTTAAAACCTCCTATTCCTCTGTGGGCCCTTTGACCCCTGGCGTCTCCCAGGGCTCCATCCTCGGCCCCTTACTCTTCAGCGTATCACATTATAAGCAGATTCAGTCACTCTTTTCAAAGTGAGCTCAACCAAACAGCTGAGCAGGACGTTCAAAGGGGTTAAGCTCAGAAACTGTATTCTACCGGACCGGACAAACCGACCCGACACGTCCCACCCGTGTAGGAACTGACTCAAATGTCTCCACTTTGCAAAGAGCCATTAATACCGAACAACTTTGGTTATAAAAGTTTATAGTTTCCCATCATCTAATGGTACACTTTAGATGATGGGTCCAGAGCACTGACCATAAATTTTTAGCAAATTAGATAATTGGGCTGGAACAGAAACGATGCATTTTTTTCCACTGAGCAATAAAATAGTAACTTAACCATAAAAAGAAGCAAAAGCAATGAAACACTTGTATAGACATAAAAAAAAAAAACTTTTTATTTTCAGGGTTTTTTTAATCGTCTACTGATGTTTTTCTCTCCAGCCAACTTTTTTTTATGTTATTCTATATTTTAGACTCGCCGGTTTGTATTTTTAGCTCCACGTCAACATTTGACACACAACAATGGTTCGGACAGTTTCATTAATTATCGGCTCTAAAAAACGACCTCGTTAACCCTTGATGCTAGAAACATATTTTCATCAGTAGCACCTAGCGTCGATAATATTAGCTTCAGGGCTGCTAGCCTAGTTTTCAGATTGTCCTGTTTCACTGAGTCTCTGCACTGCATGAAGAAATCCAGATGTTTACGGGCTCGTGGGTCGAGGGCTGGGTTGATTCAGGTCCTGACATTTATTATTATTATTATTATTATTATTATTACGTCACTGCACAGGAAGTGCTTTTAAAATGATTGCTTTAACTTGAAGAGATTTAATTAGTGTGAGAGGAAGTGGACGAGGTCGTGTCCGAGAAAAACTATAGGTGATATTAATATAAGCAAAGTCAAAGTATTGGGCTGAACAGAAGAAGATACCGGTCAGAGATACTAAATGTCATGATTTCTGCTTACTAACATCATGATGTCATTCCTTTTTATCTTTATTTACATATTTTACGCAGGAAAAGGCGAATCTCTCCACGATCTCACCGTTCAGTTGACATCATATTTAACTTTGTTCTGGACGTGAGAAATGTTCTGTCCGTGTAACGCAGATGTGTGCGCACAAAAAAGGTTAACTCCCACAGCTCTACTGCGCACTAGAGCGCGGCCGGGTGCGTCTTCATGTCCAAGTCCGGGAGACTACTGATCGAGCCCGGGCCGAACCCGGCAGAACGCGACCCGTGTCCACCACAGTTGTTGTTACCGTGGTTACCGCTCCTCTGTTTACCCAGAAGGCTCGTCGGCAGAGTAAACAACTGTAAAAGGGTCTGTTTTTGGTTCTATGCCCTTATAGCTGGTGTTTAAACCCATCAAACACAAACATTAGAAACTGTCATCAGCAGTTATAAATAAACTTGAACTGGAGTTCTAACATTGACCTACCGCGTCCTTAGACTCTACATCCAGAACCAAATCAGAACCCCTCCGAGCTATAGGTGGATTTCAGTGGTTTTAAACTTTACAGAAGTTTTACTTTGTTGTTTAAACTCGGCTACGACATGAGAATTTACTGAAGTACTTCATAGTCTATGCTGCGTTCAGGGACTTTCACTGTCACGTAAAAAAAACACCTCCAATACTGTAAAGTTCCATCGGCAGACCCGGAGACACAGACATTAGATCCATTACTTTTATTTTACCGTTACTCTGGGTTTTCACCACGATATCTTGAAAGCATCATGCTAGATTGGCTACCGTGACCAAAACCAGACTTTGACTCAGGTTCTGAATTGAAACGCTGTAAAATGACCGTACTGCTGAAATGAGATCGTACATAAGTCTGAATCGAGATCGCAATCTTTTCACGATAAATCGCCCTGCCCCGATCTACAGTACATGACCGTCCTTTGAACATATGTGCTACTTAAGAATGAAATAATTTTGTTGTTGCCTTGCTGCAGAAACAATACAGATCCTTAGAAGATTACATTAGAGAGTCTTTGGACGCCATTTTGGCTACAACCAGGTCTAAGGTCGCAGTTGAACAGTCAAGAAAAAAGTTATTCTCTCATTTGACCTTTTGTTGAAAGATGTGAACGGGAACCGTGTGGCTAACTAAAGTACCTCGAGTACCAAACAGAGATTGTATCTCACTGACGGACCTTCCTGCCGACTCAGCATGAAACAACCGGCATCAAGGGCCAACCGGTGCTAACGATGTGGAACACTCGGCAAAGACGGTTGTCTTTGGTTTTGCCAGCTGCGTTCTTTTCCTTCACTGGAATCCCACCAGAAACTAATATACTGAGAAAACTTCTTCATCCTGCAGACGTGGAACATCGCTTTGGTTTTAGAAGAATATTTCCTTTCTTGGATGATAATGTAAAACAGACAAAAGGTTCTGACTGACACAACTTCACTGTCAGTCATTAATGCAACTCTCTGTGATCAGGAAATGTTGTTATGTGTGTTTACGTTTCTCAACTTTGAGCAATGATAAAGGATTATCTCTCTCCCCCCTCCCTCCCTCTCTCTCTTCCTCTCCCTCCCTCTCTCTCCCCCCCTCTCTCTTCCACAGAGTTACATCCACGGCAGCAGCCAGGCTCAGTTCGTGGCCGAGTCCCACATCATCCTCCTTCTGAGTATCCTTTTACCCTTTCCTCCTCGTGACGCCTGAATGACAGTTTCGGGGCCTGTTCCGATCATCTGTCAGAACCAGTGACGGTTTCTGTTAACCCGGGCCCCGACGGAACCAATTTTGGTAATGGGGTTCTGCGTGTTGATCTGTTATAGAGTTTTACGCGTCTTCCCGACGCATTTATCCGGGCTCGGGTCCGGCTCAGGCAGTCCGGAGCTTTGTCCGGGTTCCTGACACAAACAGAGACATATTAAAAATACTCTTCATTTCATAGAACCTTATTTCCTGACATAAATAAAAGATAAGGTGCCTCAAAATGCAAACCAGCTCCAGTAATTTAACTTTATTCAAATTTATCCAACAGCTTCACTTGGTGCCGTTTTATTTCCTCTCATTCTTTCACAAAAAAAAACTGCAGGTTTGAGAGAACAGCCCACATCAGGAAACATTTATTCTTCCGACGCCGGTTCTTTTCTTCTGCGAGCCTTTTTCCCACAGGGAAGCCGAGCAAACGGACTTCATAAAGCCAGACGGGTTTGTTTCCAGAACTCCGTCCCTGATGAGAGGCAGCGTCTGAGTGTGTTTGGTGCTGTTCTTATTTACCTGGATGGATGTTTGTGTTTGCCTCCTCCGTTTCTCCCCCCCTCTCTCTCCTTCTCTCTCTCTCTCCCTCCCTCCCTCCCTCCCTCTTTCTTTCTTTCTTTCTTTCTTTCTTTCTTTCTTTCTTTCTTTCTTTCTTTCTTTCTTTCTTTCTCTCTCTCTCTCTCTCTCTCTCTCTCTCTCTCTCTCTCTCTGTCTCTGTCTCTCTGTCTCTCCCCTCCCTCTCTCGCTGCCTGTGCAGCCGCGTGTTCCTGCGCCGGTGCTTCTTTATGTGTGGGGTAATGATTTCGCTCATTCCTTGCCGTTGTGTTTGTCCCTGTGGGAAATGGCAGGTGTGAAATCGCACCTGCTGCAAAGCAATATTTGTTTGGCCATGCCATCGCTGTATTTATTTATATATTTCTTTATTTTTTTTGCTGCCAGTGTGATTACAGCAAAGGGAAACACACACACACACACACACACACACACAGCTGCTGGAACGCCGACACACACGCAGCTGCTGTAAACATGTTTTTGGATGCAGTTGTTAGTATTCCTAATGTGACTATTCATTTATTCTTAAACGCTACATTTGAAGTTTCACTCATTCCTTCACAAACAGAGCGAGAGACGACAACAAACACAAATCTCTGTTCTACATCTCTATAAACTCTAAACTTCTGCTGAAGCTGAAAACTCACTCCTTCACTCTGACTTTTATGTCCTGTCCTAAAACCTAACAATTGTTTTTCTATTACTGATTTATTTATTTCTATATATTTACTTGATTTTCTTATCTTAAGTTGATTCCTGAGAATGTAATTATTGTTTTAAACACTGCGGCGGAGGCTTTTGTGTTTGATTTTGCTGCAGGGACTAGACCTATATCTTTAAATAGTTTTATTTATTAACGCGTTTAAGTGTATTTTTCTTTCCAGAGAAGCTGATTGTGGACAGAAAAGCCTCAGGAGTCGATGAAACCTTAAACCTTTGTTGCCTTTCTGCCTTTTGTTGGCATGGTAACAGAGTTTATAAGAGCAAAAGTCGAATAATTAATGAGATCTGAACACGGTACTGTTGAGTGACGCTTGTAGCCTTAAAGCGGAACCAAAGAGGCAAAAAAATAAAAACTTAAGCGAGCGTTCAGCTCGGCTGCAGCGAAAAATATTTAACCGACAAAAGAGACTTTCTGAGGTTTCTAATTATCAGTATAATGACAGGAATACGGAATATACATTCAAATACATTCGGTGTAATAAAGTCCTTGCGCACCAAAACGGACTGGAAATGCAGCGTGGAGAAATAACACGTAAATACCCAGAAGTCACTTTGTTCTTCAAACGACACTTTTACCAAATGAAAACTTTCCATGGTTTATTTTATTACATTCAAATCATACGAGTAACAAGACGGAACCTCTTACATTCTCTACAAGGTCCGTCGCGTGTGTTAGCCGTGTTATCACTACACTGCATGTATTAACTAGCACATCAGCAACAGCTCCGCCGCTAGCATAGCATAGAACATTCTGACTAAATATCTACAAAGAAACACCTTCCAAATAAAACACACAGATTTTGACCTACTTATTCTTCATACTTTGGTTTCTGCTCATTATAATGAAGAGAATTAAAAACCCTTAAGCTAGCCTTGAGCTTGGCGGCAGGATTTATTTCTGCAGATGCTACCTCTTCAGGGCGCCATCCTCTGAAACATTTCAGAACTACGCCCACACGCACAATATATTGAAATTGGTACCTAACCACAAAGCCTCAATGAAATTAAAAAAATAAACCGGTATCTAGTTTTGGCTATTTTTAATCCGATTTGGGTTTTTTTCAAATTCTTATAACTTAATATTGAAACCATAAATGTAAAGATTTCTTCTCTACGGAGAAGAACCCCGAAAATGTGCGGCTCAACCAACTTAATCCCACCCTTCAAACTGAATAACCCCGAGGAACATAGCAGGTTTCAAGGAGCTAACGTTAGAAGAGCGGCTAAAGCTAGCGAGAGCGCCGAGCCTCACGAGTCCTGAAGCCTCTGAACTAAACCAACGTAGAATATAAGATTTATATTAACATGTACAATCAGTTTAAGAAACACAAAGCGCTTGTACATTCATTTTACAAGTCAGAACACATACACAATGCCGAGCAACCATCGAGATAAGAGCACTCGATATTAAGTAATCCTTATGGTTGTCAAACTTTAAAGAAAAAAGAAATCTAACTGGCCAGTCAGACTTTATGAAATCGTTGTTCAAGTAATCACTGCAGCTTGTGGGCTTTTACAAAATCCATTCAGACGTGAATTCATCGGGATGTTTTCCTTCCAAACGTACCACTCAAACAGTTTGTTTTGTCGTCATGTGATCACATGCCTCCCCTCCATCATGAAATAAACCAAACCTGCTGGTGATTGGTTCAAACACCAGGAGGGACTCAGCTGTTGGGTTTCCTTCCTCGTTTCCTGTTTGGGTTTCTGGTTTATGTCTCGGAGGTCCTCCTGGGATCCGTGTATCCGTATGTGTGCTTATCTTTAAGTGCAAATGTGTGTCCAACAGTTCTGGGGCGGTGTGTGCCTCCAGTCGCTCCTCTCCTGTGTTGTAGGTGTCTGGTTTCCTTGACAACCTTGTCCCAGATGCTGCCATCACCATGGGGATGGTGCTGCTAAATGAAGCTGCCACCTCCAAAGGAGACGTCGGCAAGAGGAGAAGTAAGTGGATGAGATTGTTCTCCCTATTATTTCCCGTTCAACAAACATTCTGTTCGGTTTAACAGTCTGTCACAAAACTAGTAAAGTTCATTAAAAGACGTATTCTGTAAAGAAGAATTCATCTTCGTTGTTTTTACTCTTTCTTGGCATGTGCCTAAAACCACCTGAGGCTAGATTTAATTGCCGATACCTGAATAAGATTCGTTTAAATAATTGTGTGATGGATTTATTTACTTTATTTTCATTGAACCTTTAATTAACTAGGAGGGAAAGTCGGTTAATCGTTTCAATAACGGATGGATAATTGACCTTTGATTATAATAGCGGTCGGTTGCAGAGAAGAGAATTCTCTGGGCAGCAGAGAGGGGATTAGGCTGAAGTGGTTTAATCTCAGGCTGTGGGCGTTGAACTCATGCTGTGGAGTTTCCACACTGGTGTGTGCAGCAGAAGGAATGTCATTTTCCCTCCTCACGTATGAAAGCGAGGCAAACGTGAACAAACCTCACCGGTGAATCAACGCTGCGTTACGGTCCCGGCTTCACACTGGAAAAAATACATGTATATTTAAATGTATATGGGCTGTACACAAAACTATCTCCATTTGTTTATAGCTTGTATGTTTGTTTATTGTCTTGTCCGTTTAATTTAAAAGTATTTATATGACGGCTCAGTTAACCGGAGTCAAATTCCTTGTGTGCGTATACATGGCCAATAAAGCTGATTCTGATTCTGATTCAAGAATAAGTTGTAAAATAAGGAATAAAAGCTGTTTTCCGCTTTTAATAAGTCAAAAAAAAACAACATTCTGCACAAAAGAAGGAGTGAAAATTTGGTCTGGTAAGATTTCTTAAAATGAGACGTGAGATTTAGATAAAAGACATTTTATCATAATTTTCTTACTACATTATAATAATATGTGTTTTAAATTCAATGATACAGTAATACTTTTAGTTATACGTAATACGTTTTTACTGAAATATGTGCATTCTTGCATGTTTTTTTTTTAAATCCTCCTTAACCACCTCAGAATTGATTTTTAAAGTTTCCATCTGTTCACAAGTTACAGACTAGATTTAAGACCAGAGAGTAAGATTTCAGCGTTCCAGGATGAAATGTCTCGATGAAGAAATACTGATTCTGTTCATCTGAGATATTTTCAAGATTCTTTGCACCAACAAAGATGTTGAGCAGCTTAAAAACAAGCCTCCGTATCTCAGTCTCAAACGTTTCTCGTTCAGTGACTGTGTCTTAAATCGAGTGTGATAAGATATTTTGACTAGAATTTAGACAATATTTTTGGTAAGATTTTGCGTTTTTGCAGAGTAAAAGTAACACAAATGTTTATAAGAGAACCGAAAAAAAGTAAGTTTGTAATTAATCATTAATTGTAATAATTGTTCCCAGTCCTCGCTTTAAAACAATATTAATACACAAAATTAAGATGCGATCACATTTGCAGATACGTGTTTCTGTTCCGTCGTTTCTGTTATTGTGGAGCCTTTGATGAAGAAACTAATAACTCACGTTTACTTTTATACCGGAGACACGAGGGAGGGAGGGAGGAAAAGGCGTTGTCGGTACCTCAGAGGGGTTTCCCTCTAACTAACGTTACATCGTCATGTGTGGAAAACTCACCAGAAATGTTACATTAGCATCGACATCATCAAGCAGGAACATTCCTCATCACACGCTTTTATTCTGAAAACCCAGATCCACGCGATGGACAGCGGTCTTTGATTCATTCATTCCCCGTTCAGGGTCACGGGGACCGGCGCCTCAGTTGTGGAGTTCCGCTTCTAACCAGCAGAGAATAAACCGCCGAGAAGCATTTTGCATCACAATGCGGGTTCATAATTATCCTCCTAATGCGATAGGCTTACCCTCGCGCGTTTATTGTCCTCCTCATGCTGGGGAAATGTATATTTATTTACTGCGTGCCAATAAGTCCAGATTGAAACGGAGCCGAGTCACGCAGTCAAAAGAGGGATTAGGGCTTTTGTCAGAGGGAAATCATTCAGCCAGAACAACCTGTCCTTTCGCCAAGGTCATAAAACACTCGGCGTATTAGCATGCCGAGTGGGAGAGTGTCGTTACTGCTGGAGGCGGGCTAAGATAGCTCTCAGTCATAATTGATAAGCAATGAGGAAGACCTCCCACTGTAATTAATGAAGATACACAGACACTCTGTCACCGAGGACTTCTGGCTTTCACGTACGTTTGGCAGCACCGGGTCCAACAGGGTTCTGTCTCTGGAGAGGCAGTCCAATGTGCAGCGCTGTCTCACACACTCACACACACACACACTCGTACACTCACGCACACACACACACAAACACGCACACACACACACTCTCGTACACTCACGCACACACACACTGATACACGCACACACACACTGATACACTCACGCACACACACACACACACTCGTACACTCACCCACACACACTCGTACACTCACGCACACACACACTGATACACACACACACATAAACACACTCGTACACTCACACATACACACAGAGATAGCACACACACACACACACACACACTCTCGTACACTCACGCACACACACACTGATACACACACACACACACTGATACACACACACACAAACACGCACACACACACACACACTCGTACACTCACGCACACACACACACGTACACTCACGCACACACTAATACACTCACACACACACTGATACACACACACACTCGTACACTCACACATACACACAGAGATAGCACACACACACACACACACACTCTTGTACACTCACGCACACACACACTGATACACACACACACACCCACACACTGATACACACACACTCATACACACACACACTCATACACTCTTACACTAACACCCACACAGAGATAGCACACACACACACTGATACACACACACTCATACACACACACACATTGATACACTCGTACACTCACATCCACACACAGGTTTGTGTTACATTACCTGTCGGCACATCGTCTTGCATTAGTTATCAGTCTGACCTTTATTTGACCCCGTGTGTCTCTCACCTCTCAAAGGAACGCCGTCAAAATGAAGAATGACGGACAGTTTTAGCCTTTTGGCTCAACTTCTGTCCTCACAACAGTAGAGACGTTAAAAATGTCCCTGCAGGCACTTCCTGTGGAATGTGAGCATTAGTCACAGTATAAATATATATATATACTATATCTATATATCTATATATATATTATATATATAAATATATATATGTGTATATATATCACAAACAAAACTTTGGTGGAACTGATGATGACTAATTAAAGCAAATCTGTACACATAAATAACCGCACACACACACACACACGTAAACAACAAAAATGTAGACAGTCTGGATTTGAAGAAAATGAAATACACACACAAAGGTACTAGAATTGTTCTTAATATCAGAAACCACATCATTTGTTCTGAGATTGTCCTCTTCCTCTCTCAGACAGACACACAATCACACACACACACAGACACACACAGAGAATCATAGACACACACTCAATCACATACACGGTCACACACACACGCACATCTCTGTGTTTCGTCTCCAGGAGAACTTCTCATCCTAATCCCTGATTAACAATATCCGTTGGCGGTGACAGTTTAATTGAACACAGAGCTGTCAGAGGATTAGTCGCTGCATGAGGCCGTGTGGACACGCTCACACACACACACACACACACACACACACACACTCGTACAGTCACTCACACACACACTCACACACACTCGTGTACACTCACACACACACACACAGAGATACACTCACACACACACACACTCACACACACAGACACGTGTACACTCACACACACACACTCGTACAGTCACTCACACACACACACACACACTCGTACACTCACACACATACACAAAGATACACTCACACACAAACACACACACACACGCACACACACACACTTGTACAGTCACTCACACACACACACACGCTCACACACCCACTCACTCGTACACTCACACACACACACAGAGATAGACTCACACACACACACACACACACTCGTACACTCACACATACACACACACACAGATACACTCACACACACACAGAACTCCCACGCAGACTCCACATCTCGCTGATGTATGTTTGAGCCTCAGAATAGCCACCGAGGAAATAAGATGATAATAAACAAAACGCAATTTTCTGC
Source organism: Lophius piscatorius (assembly GCA_009660295.1). Taxonomy (NCBI): domain Eukaryota; kingdom Metazoa; phylum Chordata; class Actinopteri; order Lophiiformes; family Lophiidae; genus Lophius; species Lophius piscatorius. The sequence continues at coordinate 5,245 of VRLP01002637.1, read as the reverse complement.
AGCGCAGCAGTGTTGATGATGAGGAGCAGACGCTTACTCACATGTTGAAGGATTACATCATTAAAGGTGAATATTACACTGTGTCCCGATGAGAAGACACACTGTTGTATGCATCCTGTATATATATAGTATATATATATAGATATATACTATATATCTGTATATATATATAGATATATACTATATATCTATATATTTATACAGACACAATATTGTGTGTGGATATATATAGATATAGTATATATATATACACACAATATATATATACACACAATATATTTATATATATGTAGTATTTGTATGTGTATATATATATATATATATATATATATATATATATTTCATCCGTCATGTTACGTCATTAGTTCTGAAATAACGACATAATTCAAAAATGTCTCCTGGATCAGTTTTTTTATTTTATACCCACTTAGACTTCAGTGTGAGGAAGAACTGGAGTAATGTTGGGAAAGTGTGGTTTTATATTTCCGGCACTAGGAGGAGCTTCATCTCCAATAGTTTTATAGTTATAGTTTCTCCACTTTTGGTCTGATTTAGTCCGAATTTGGTGCGATTGACTGGACTTGAGGAGATCCGTCTGGTTTAAATCTTCTTCTCCTCTCTTAGTTCTTCTGTGAGTCACTGGACACACCTTCTCTTAACTTCACATCTAGTTTGAGGAGTTCTATCAGGGCCATTGTTTGTACAACGCAGGGGATGGGGGACCTTTCGGGGACATACCTTTTTCTGTTTGAACTACTTACATCATATTTTTAAACATTAAAAGATATTTTTAAGTTTGATTTTCTAAACTAATCAAAGAAGAACAATAATAATGTGTGTGTGTGTGTGTGTATGTGTGTGTCTGTGTGTGTGTGTATGTGTGTGTCTGTGTGTGTGTGTCTGTGTGTGTTTGTGTCTGTGTGTGCGTGTGTGTGTTTGTGTTGGTGTGTGTGTCTGTGTGTGTGTGTCTGTGTGTGTGTGCGTGCGTGTGTGTGTGTGTGTGTGTGTTTCCAGTCATCTGCCTGGTTGGCCTGGGCCTGGTGGTGTTTTTCTTCAGCTTCCTGCTCTCCATCTTCAGGTCCAAGTACCACGGGTATCCCTACAGGTAACTATGGCAACAGTACAGCATTAGAGTTCAGACAATATTCACTACAAAACATTCAAACACGACATCACGACTCATTAAACCAGCGTAAAAGTTCTCGCAGACACGGAACCACAAAGGAATCCATCTAAAGACATCTGTTATAATATAAACCTGCATTATTCTCAAACCCGCCGCTTTCTTTTACCGCCAAAACATCAACAATCATCTAATTTTGTCCACTCAGATGTCAGAAAGTGTAACCATATTATTTACACCAACTCTGTAGAGTTTATTAACAAGCAGAAGGTTCAAATTAATTATACGTGAACGATAGCATCGAATAGTTAGCATAGCATAAGTTCCATTTACATATATATGAGTATTTGTTTTTTTAAAGTTTTGAGTAAACACTGAAAGAATAGAAACAGGACCAGCATTGTGACGTAATAACGTTTTTATTCTGTTGACGATGCTGAGAATTTCGATTTCAGAAAGTAAAATTTAAATTTAAATTTAAAAATGCATATCTGAGGTTTGAGTACGTGAATCTATTTGATTTAATGTAAAGATTCATGTTTTTTAGAAACTATGTACTCAAATGTCATTAACTCGGCATAAATCTGTTTATTAATAGAAATATAATAGAAAACAATAGAATGAAATGAAAAAAGGAACGTTTTAAAAATGTTTCATTTTAGAACAAACAGGAAACATTTGATGAGATTTGTTTATTGATATGACCAGCATTTTTACATAAATATAATTTTTTGCTATTGTTCTTAATTTAATGACAAAAAAACACTTTAAGATTATTAGTTTTGTCATGTGAAAATGATGAATGACCTCATTTGGACTTTAAAAGCAGCAGCAGCTCCTCCTGCTGTGGAACGTCTCTCTAGACCCTCAACGTTTCCCTTCTTCTTCATCGACTCGCCGGTTTTCAGTTGGTCATCATTCAGTGAATTTGTTTAGACAGTCAAACTTTCCAGCTTACTGAACCAGAACGGCAGCAATTTGGGTCCAATTCAAACAAAAGGTCAGCGTCACGTTAAAAAAAAAAGAAAGATTTAATGTGTCGGGGTACTCTACCAGTCTCTGGAGTCTTCGGTCATTTCGCCGCCAGCTGAGCAACTGTTGCAGAACAATAATAGATCACTCAGCCACACAAACCCGCCGCAATGTCGCCGCGATGTCGCCGCCGCCTCACAGGGACCCATCACTTCCTGGCAAGGAGGCCCGGACCCTGTTGTGACCTGGAGCTTATAATAGGACCAGAACTCAACGTTTGCTGTCAGGGGGCGGTGACGGATTTAGCTGGGGGACACTGGAAAGTGGCGGGAGCGGAATCTTGCCCGGGGGGCGGCACAGCACGCATCAATAATAATAATTTAAAATAAACGTCTGCACGGTGACATCGCTGTTCCATCGCTTTTCTATCGCTCACGCAACACGTGGTGTCTGTTATAATGTCAGTGGGTCAATGAAGCTCGTCAGAGCCGGCGCCAGACTTCTGCCATCAGAGAGTCAACCCGCACTCTGTGGTGGGTGGCGGTGGGGGTGGGGGGGCGCATAGCAATGCTATGTTTGTTGCTGTGCCATGAGTCATGGAGCGGCGATATTACGCTTTCTGTCAAACTATCAACGGATGTTGGACATCATTTCTCACAGATATGAGTTCATGCGGCATCAAAGTGATGAAAACACCGAGTCACATGACTGTTTGATACGAGGAGGCGCCATAAAGGGTTTCTGTCATTATATTGACCAGGTCCTGAGCTCAGTGGTGTCATCTTGAAATGATCTCATACAGTGTAATTTCCCAGAGCTTTCATGGAAATATTTCAGTAATTTGGGAACGAGTTTATTCTGAAAAAAGGAACGCCGTTTTAAAATAAAAGAGTAAAATGCTGTCAGTTCCGCCTGAACGCGTTTCTGACTCCTGAAATGATGTTTGAAGATGTTTTTTTTGAGACCCTATAAACCGATAGATCAGTATTTGGATGTTGTTTCATGGGAAACGCTAACATAAGCAGACAGTCGGTACTAAAACGGTAAAAAAAACAAAAAAAAAACATTATTTTTCAGTCTCTGTTAAATTTGAGTTGTTTTATGGTGAAACAAAAAAATATATATTTTATTTACAGCCTCTGTTTCTCTCCCTTCTCGGCTGCCTTCTCATCTTCTGTTTCTCAGCTTTCTTATCAAGTAAAGAAGGAGAGAAGAGGAGGCCAGAGGAAGGAGGAGAGGAGAGCTGAAGAGAAGTGAAGAAGATTCTTGAGGAGGAGCAGGTTGCATCACTGTCTTTAGAGCGTTGAGTGGTTTTCTTTTTTTTTGTCTTTCTCTCATTCTCACTGCAAACCAAAACCCGATCTGAGTAGATAATAAATAATTCCCTCTTACACTGATAAATAAAATTATTTGGCACGTCTGATGGTTTCCAGGTGCTTCTTCGTGATTCCTGTCCGAACGTAAACTGACCTTTGACCCCGGGTTGCTGGGTTTTTTTTGTCACTGCAGTGGTGGTTCTAATGTTTTGGGTTGTCCAGCCGCCTGCTTCGTCCCGAACATGATATCAGTGGAATACCTTTCGAGGAATAATTCAAGGTTCAACCGATCAGATGGTCACATGGGAGAGGAATACTTTTATGTCCTTTCATTAAATCCCCCTAAAAGTCGTCATCGCGCCCGCCGCCGTAGATCCTTTGCGATAACTCAAAAACTATTTCACGGATCATTTTCAAATTTTAGAACCACATAGACTTTTGTGAGAGGAATAACTCGAGTGATTTTCGACCAGTTTCCTCAGCCGTTGGTCCGCTTTTGTGATTATCTTGATTTTAATTATATTTTAATCTAATATACCAGATTTGACTCAATGCTGGGAGCTTCTTCTTTTTTTTTTCTTTTAAATAAAAGTACTGTGCAAATAATTTCACATTTAATTTTTGGAGTTCAAACAGGGGGGTTGGGGACCCCCCCTTTTTCGATTCATTAATCCAAGACGTCCACATCGAACGTCTTCCTCTGTTTCTGATTATGCACATCCCAAAAGAGGCGGGTTCGTAAACAGAATCACGTGATGGAATGAAAGGCGCTGAAACAGCCGAAGCCCGGTGGAGATTGAGTTAGCCTCCATCTAACGGCGCCGGTTCTGAGGAAAAATCCAATAAGCCTTTGTCTCTTACGATGACGACACACATGCAGCCTTTCAAAGAGGAGCTCATAAAAGTGCAGATTTTCCTGCGGCGAGTCCAGGTGAAGGTTCTGGAGCTCGGAGGACGTCGGTCCCAAAGGTCCGGCAGGTAAAGTATGAAACAGCTGTTTAGATTTATATCGTGATTTAATCCAGTCATTCCTTCTCCCGGGTTTGTTGGTGCCGTGTGTGAGGTGGGCTTCAGTTGGACTGTCGTAAAGTTTCATGGGTCAGGAATAAAATATTCTCTTTTTTATGACTGTTCCATTTCCTGCAATCTGTCCCTGACGGCGAGGGTGTGTCGCCGAAAAGCCCCCAATCCCATGCGTCGTACAAGCGATCCACCTGATTGAACTCCTCAGATTAAAAGTGAATTTTAGTTCAAAAGAAAAGAAAAGACTCACCAAAGTCAATAAAATAAGAACTATCAGATTAGAATATGGATAAAATATGATACAAACAAGATATATCTCGAGTATATGCGACTAATTTCATCTAAGTCGGACCAGCGTTTGGGAAATAATGGCTTATAACTTTTGGAGATAAAGCCCCCCATACTGTCGGATATACACAACTGACTTCCCAAAATCAATCCAGTTCTTCCTCATGCTAAGGTGTATGTGGGTATAAAGTTTGAAAATAAACCATGAAATAGTTTTTGAGTTTTCGCGTTCACACGAGGATCTTTGGACGGGATATGTTGTAATCTGGACGCTGAAGGGAGAGGACGCTGGCGTTGTCTGTTCGCCGCTTTTCCATCAGAGTTCTACAGCCTGCAATACTATTAACCGACAAGTATACCTTTTATTGTTGATCACCGGCAAACCTTTTGGATATACATCCGTATTTGTATCTGTTATTCTGTATTTGTAACAATTCTACCGAGTCTGGTGACGGTCCGCCTACCTGTTGCTGCAGGTGTACCATCACCCGGAGACTTCTGTATCTGTTTGTTTCATCGTTTA
>VRLP01002636.1:0-82598 GCA_009660295.1 Lophius piscatorius | reverse complement strand
CGAGGTGCCATTTCCATGCTGGGTCGATCAACTCTGGGACCGTTTTGTCTTTTGAATGAAGAAATGCGTTAATTTCGGGTAGCAGCTCGTAAAAACGCCTCAAAACTCTGGCCCGGCTCAACCATCGGACCTCTGTGTAGTACAGCACATCTCCGTGCGCAGACCCCAGTTCAGACAGGAATTCTTGGAACTGCCTGTGTCAATTTTTCTCTTACCTAACATTTTCGCCATTATTCCGTTATCTCTTTGACAGGGGAGGGTCTAGGATTTTTTTTCTGGGGGTTGCCAGATAGGGGCACAGACTGCAGAAGGGTGGAATAGAATGTCACGTAACTGACAATATTGCTTTTGGTCAATGCTCTTTTTTTCCCGCTCCTGTGTCACACACCAATTGCAACTTACCACTCTAGCCGGGACACCTTTTCAGCCCCCGTTCTCAGTACAAGTGCACTCAGATCAATGCGCGTGTACACAAAACAGTCCCTGGATACCACACTCATATGACATCCCGTTATATGCGTGTACGAAATAGTTACTAACTAATAGTTAATAATGAAAATAGTTCATAGCTAAGGAACATTTTATTGCATAAGCCCAACTTTATCATTAAATACAAATACACATATAAGAAAAAGAAAAAATCAAAAAAATCAAAATGCGTCTCTGGTATTGTTCAGGGGGCCGGGCCAAATGCGGGGGCGGGCCGTATCCAGCCCGCAGGCCTTGGTTTGGGGACCACTGCCATAGACCAACTAAAAGTGAAATTCTACCATTGGCTGAGTGGCGCCGTTCACACAGACGACAAAAAGCTTGAAGGCATCATTCATTCATTTTCTTCTACTTAAATTTGGTCGGGTCGCAGTGGCAACAGGCTAAGAAGAGATTTCCAAACATACCTCTCCCCACTTACTCTCTCCAAGTCATCATGGGGGGATGGGGACACCAAGGTGTTCCCAGACTAGATGAGATGTATTATCCCTCCAGCGAAGTCTAGGTCTACCCTTGGGTCTCCTCCCAGTTGGGTGTGTCCCTGGAAAACCCCCAGATGGAGGCGTCCAGCTGTAACAATAAGTAGTTTACTGACGCCTTCAAAAAGGACGCCTCCCCTTGAAGGCATCAGTAAACTAGTTAATTGTTAGCTTAGTTGTTCAGTGATATTGTGATATTGCACATCAATCAGCTGGCCATGATGATGTCATTCGTGTTAATTCTGTCTTTTTCTTTTTTTTTTAATTAACCATCATCATTTGTCCATATTATGTTGTAGTTAGATGTTAACATGCTGACATGCTGAGCTGAGATGATTAACTTTGTCAACTCATACATGCTAAGTATTAGCATTAGCCTATTAGCATGTCATTCTGAGCCTGTTGGCTTGCTCAACTTATTATCAATTAAGTTAGAATTCCTCTGTGCCTATGTGCTGCCTCGCAGAGCTGCTAATATGGCTGCAGAAACTTGAGATGGAATTATACTTTGCACTTGCGTCTGTTCACAAAGATCAGCCATCAGAGGATGTACAAACAGATTATCTGTCTACACTCTTACATCTTCTTTTTCTGTGACCACTGCACTAAAACAAACTAGAAAAAAGATATGAAGAACTCATCCTCCGAGCCAACTCCTGAAATATTTGATGTGATTTCTTCTGTTGGCCATGTATGCATTGGGTTTTTGTATATTCAGGCTTTTAGTCTTGTGGTCAAATAAGTCAAAATGAAGGTCTGTTGCCAAGCAAAAGATTTGCACATCTTGTAGTAGTCAGCTGGCAATAAATATGCTAACAGATTAGCTCCCTAGTGTTAGTCTAGTGTCGGTATAACAGATTATTCACCCATCATCAGTCTTTATCTGTACTATTTCTTTCTGGCACCTATTTTTTACCAGTCACTGATGATACTCGCTCCCATAAGGTTCAGTTTCTATCCTAGGTTTGGCTAAAGCTTTAAGGTACATGAGTGGTTTTAATCCTCTCATCTAAAAAATCAAATAAGCATAATCTATCAAAGTGTCAAAAAATTTCTGTAACACTCAGATGGAAATGCAGACAGATTCTTAAATGCTAACAATCTGGAGAAATCATCAGATATTCAGATGCAAGTAGGAGACTTGTTTTGTTTCCAGCTGTGACAGTTTACTTTGGTTTAGCTGCTGCTCCCACATCAGCTCCTCTGGCTGTATTTCTATCTCCAGTGCAGAAATGTTGCTAACGAATTCTTCCCGGCCACTCACACCAGTTTCGTCTCTGAGTCACCCTCCCTGAAATTGCATATTGACTATAACCACCAATCAGAAATATTGATAGTGTACTGAGTGAGTGTACTATGATCACATATTGATAATATTCATACAATGTAAACGAAAACCAATCGATTCCGTTTCTATGACTTTTACAGTAATCAGTTTCCTGATGTTGATTTTTGTGTGTAGGACCAAATACTCAGTATTGTAGTGAGCGTATCGGAAAACCAGTCAGAGGATAGATCTTTACAGAGTGAAAGTCTGTAACATTTGTGATCTTTGACTTAAAGCTCCTGATTCATTATTTTTCACACTACACTGTTTTTAACAGCAGAGGACATATCTTCTTTGCTTGTAAAAAAAACCTATTTGGAGGAATTTGATGGAGCCTAGTGAAGACTTATGAAGATGATTAGCTTACAAAATAGGTTGTCAAAAACAAAGTGCCAAAATAGGACTCTGAAACATAACAATGCAGTGAGATATTCTATTCAATAAGTGTAACAAAGGGCAGCCATCTTGTGCCATTCTACAATACATGTAAAATTATTAGAATATGCATTATAGCTCATCTTTTCTCCAACAGAATGAAACCCTTAGCAAGTAATTTTCATGTATAAACTGACTTGTCTAAGAAGAGGTGTTTCATTGTGAGGCAGGTTGTATTTTCTTTTTGTAACTGTGTATAGAAATGCTGGTCAGTACCAATGTGTCAAATCTTGTTCTATGAGCTTGTATCCAAAAGGGAGACGACAGGCAGCATGGGGAAACATGATTTGTTACTATCATACAGATACTCACTGATGAAGATGGTGTTTTTGAAGCAAGCGCTTATTTTGATGATGGTCATGATGGAATAACCACAAATATGATGGAAAAAAAAAAATTTATCAAGTTCTATATCCGAGATCTATTTGGTTAAATTGTTGGATGGATTAGAGCGATGCTTCTGTGGATTATGTAATTGTCCTATATGAGTGGAAATTGATACTATACTCACTGGTGCCTACCAGACTCCCTCTGCCGTGTCCGCCTTGTTACTGCTGCCATATCCAAAATTGAAACAGAGATTTTTGTGTTTCAACTAGTGTTGAAATATTGTTTGTCAAAGGCCCTATTACAGTAGAACTATTAAATAAATGACGATATTGTGTTACTGTTTTTTCTTATTGAAGACCCTGTATCTAGTCTGCATTTTCAAGTGTTCTTTCACATTTCATACATAGTTACCCAGTTTTTTCAGCAAAAATCACCCTTATTACCAGGGCGCCCGCTAGCTTAATTGATGCCCTAATCAGAAATTTTGTTATGGTGCCCCCACACCCATGGCTAAACGTATGTTAATGTGCACATACATTTGTCGAACACAAAAAGGTATAATACGTCTAACAGAAACAAATTAATAAATAAAACAAATAGATCTATTCAAAAAACAAATATATGTTTTAGTAGAAAAAAGACTTTAAACATGAAATAAAAATAAATAAATAATATAATATAATAACGTCCTCATCACAAGTAACTTACTTCAATTTAAGTTACTTCAACCTCAAACGAATATTCAATGCTCACAAACAGGAATTAAATAACACAATAAGAAATAGTAAATTTAACTATTATTATAATATTAATATTTTCTCTTTTAACATTTCTCTCAACATGTAATGTGTTCTACGGCCTCAGGCTGTTTACATTTATCAACTGATATTAAAATAAAAAGACCCAATGATAGGCTAGGGAATTGCATTGCATTCACCAAATAAATAAAAAAAATTCCGAGACCTTATATGGATCTCATAATTACGAGAAAAGGGTATCGTAATTATGCGATAAGGAGGACATGATTGTTTGTTTGCACATTCTCTCATATGATCACGCATCTGTAATTGTAACCGTCATTTCACCAGCTGTATGTTTGGGATGTTATTTCATTAGTGTTTTCGATGCCCATCCTAACTGCCAATCATATCTAATAATATATAAACTTCTCTGTCGATCCAGAAGAATGACTCTGTCATGGCTTCGCCACTGTATTTAAATTTCTGTAGCTACACAGCGCATACGCAATGATGCACAGCTGTCCGACAATAGGCTAAAACGTGTAAATATATCAGCATCCTGACAAATTTTTTTGCAAAATTTTATCGTAATTATGAGATCCGTATCTCATAATAATGAAATCCTTTTCTCGTAATTACGAGATAAGGTGTCTGATTTATTTATTTTTTTATTTTTTTTAGTGAATGCAATGTGCTTCCGTAATAGGAAAATTGTCCAGAATATAATTTGATATTTGACAATAAATTTCAATTTCTATGACCACCATTTGGATAGTTTGCCTCCTGTTCATCAGACATAAATGCAGACAGCAGACATGAATGCAGACAGCAGAAAAAGTGTTAACAAACATCAATGAATGATGACCATATTCACCAAATCAGCAACATTGAATCTCCAGTGACGGTTACAGAAAATGAAGAAATGACTGAATGAATTTACATAACAGGTTGAGGCAGAGATTCTCATCCTCTTTATCTAGTGCTGTGATGGAAGCTTAGGAGAATTATGTAAATATTAAACTTTCAGTTCCTTATTTTTATACACCTGCAGGCAAAACTCTGCATCCCTCTCTCACCCGCGCGCTCCCTCAGCCTCTCCCTCTCTCTGCCTATTTCCCACGAGCTCTCTCTCCTTTTGAAGCAGTCGAGCGCCCCGTTCTGCATCTTGGGTGCACACTGTGTGCCCGTGGTTAAAACATTTTGACAATGTATGACCATAACACATTGCCGATGGCTGATGGTGCCCCCCCTCAAGCTGCATGCCCTTTGCAAGCGCTGTCCCTATATATGCTCACTAGCCTACAATAGCGTGTTATTAACCATCAGTTAAATGAGTACTAAGTAATTAACTAAGATACTATATACAGGTTGGTTCAAATAAAATGTCATCCTCCAAAGAGGCAAAAGCCCCCTGCAGTGATAAAATATGCATGTCACTCAGGCTTTATGCAAAAAAATGTATGTGAGGTGGTGGTGAATTTTTGGATCGATGGTAAAGGTGGGAAAGTTTCCAGCCCTTCCTCAATTCTGCTGGAAGCCCTGTGAAGAGACACAAGGAGGAGGTAGGAAAATGAATGCTTTGTGTGTGTCTTGCCTCGGGCTCTCTGCTTCACTTCCCTATGTGAAATTCATTCCGGTTGTGGTTCAATCTGTAGATGGTTTGTTTGCCGATCCTCGTCTGTTCTGTACCGGAACATTCTCTCTCTCTGCTTTTAGAAGTTTGTCTTGGATCGTTCTGCATCTGTACCGTTCAAATGTTGGCTTGGTCTTTTCCATTCTTTGACTGTGTTCTTGGGTTTGTTTGCAGGATGCTGTTTGTTTGTTGTCAACCTGCTCCATCCAGTCCTCTATAGAATGTGTTTGGATGAGTCCAGACTCAGAGGTGTGGACAAGACTGTACTTCAAAAAGAAGGATTTTTTTACCAGTATGCAGTATGCTCTCTTTATACTTCGATCAGCCATAACATTATAACTGTCTAATATTGTGTAGTTCTGATATCTTTCTATCAGAGCAATCATGAACTGTCTCAGTCATCTGTGATACAATAGCACAAAACAGGCTAGCCTTCCCTTCCCCGGCTCTTCATAGAGTTTGAGTTCCCATAACCCTGTTGCTGATTCACCAGTGGTTCTTCCTTAGACGACTGCAGACTGGGATCACCCAAAAAGTCCTGCAGTTTTGGAGATGCTCTGACCCACTCATTTACCCTTTACAATTTATCCCTTTTCACAGTTACTCAGATACGCTTGCAAATTATTCCTGCATTGTCATCAACTTACGAATAAATTGTTCACTTGCTGCCTAATATATCCCGCCAAGCTGACAGGCTCCATTTTAATGAGCCATAGCTATGGTGGGCAAAAGGAGACCTTACAATGTTGGTGTGGTATTAGGTTGTTGTAATGTTTTGACTGATCGTTATGCGTGATCATCTAGCTTTAGTACATAGTTATAATGAAAAGTATTATTGCCTGCTCTACAGACAATAACATTTTTAGAACACAACATTTCTGACTGAAGACTCGTTATCACTTCAGATTTCACTGCTCTGCACAGATTTGAGACTGACTCGAGACTTTGTCCCACCTCTGTAGGTAATTAGAATTTCTTTACATGTGCTGGAGCAACTAACCTCCCCCACCTCTACTTTACGTCTTTGTGTCCTTCTCGTTGCTTTGTTTCTAAACTGCCTCTTTTTAACATTTCACATTTCGAATTGCAATTTTCTAACACGTTCTCTCTCCCTTTCTCCATCTGTGGCAGAAATCTCGTCGTGACGTTGGCAACTTTGACAAGGAGTTCACCAAAATGGTGGTGGAGCTCACGCCCACAGACAAGCTCTTCATTATGAATCTGGACCAGAACGAGTTTCAGGGCTTCTCCTACACCAACCCCGAGTTCATCATACAAGTCTGAGGACTTCATGTTGGTTAGACAGCGGCCCAGACGAGACTTGACTCCAACGGTTACATTCATTGGAGACTCATCCAGCATCTCATCGCTCCAAAAGACTAGAACAACCAAAGCTAAAGCCACAACATTTCATTCAAACCTGACCCACACCAGCAATTAATCCACACACTTGTCAAGTAACTATATTCACAAACACACAAGCAGCAGATTAAAAGACAAACTGCAGATGGCTTTAGCTAGTTGTTGGTCACAGTGGGACTGAGTTGGACCATTAACATGGTGAAGCAGGTCAATGCGTAGTCTGGCGATCAGGAGTCATAGTGAATGTGTAACTGTATGTATCTGCTCTATTGGTCAGCCACAGTGTGTGTTGGTTTACTGGATTTTATTCTCTTCGACCTCTAAAAGTTGCGTCATGAACATTCCACGATCAATATGTCATGTTTAGACTCGCGCACACACACACGCACACACCAACACCAACACACACTTGTGTGTGCAGGCTGTGGTTTGAAGAGAAGAAAGGTTTTGAATTAAAAATGTCCGGATTTTTGGCCTCATGTCTAAGTTAGTCCTTAACTTAGTCTGAAACATGTCTTGTCTTCCAAATTGATGCAAAAACAAAAAGGACACCCCAAATGCTTGTTTGGCAATGATGTTAAAAATCACTTGCTTACTCTCTTTCTCTTTTCTCTATGGCACTGTGTAACCATGGGTTAGTGCTGTGCAGGCCTCTACAATCTTCGTGGTCCAGCTCCTCAAAGCATGCCATATTTGTTGGTGCAATAACTCCTCAAAATTTGCTTTTTTGACATCCCAGAGGATGAAGAAAAACCTTGTGTGTGTCAGATTTATGGATGGAAATGAATTTTTAAATGTCCGATCATCCATGCTCCCATCAAGTTTTAATTTCCACTCCGAATGCTGTCTTAAATAGTGCTGATATATGCCTTGCTATGGACTTTGCTTTATAAAAGCACGGATTGTTTTGCAGTCCGTCAAGATAAAAATGTGTGAAATTAACTGTAAATAATATTTGTAATATTAAATGTAATAATACTGTTATAGTGTATGTCTAAATAGGAATGAGATAGAAGTGGTTTCCATGTTATCACTACTCTTCACCGCACTTTATCCCTGCCAGCCAACTCAACGATCACTTTTTTCTTTCTCCTCTTCTTGAACCTTCTGCAGATCGCCGTTTTCCATTGTCCAATCCCCCCCGCCCCCCAAAAGCTGGTACTTGCAGTACATTCTAAGGAGACATAGTTCGAAAGGAAGGGAGACGAATGAGACACTATGAAGAGGTTAGAATAAAGTGTTTACTATGCAAAAAGCAGGAGAAATTGAAAAGGATGCAGAGAAGAAGAAAGCAACTTTTATAAAGCAACCTAAAGAAGTTTTGCAATGGGACAGAGTCCATGTGTTGGATGTGCTGTATTTACCTGCGCATTAGAGACAATTCCAGTAATAATAAATACATCCACATTAAAGTGAAATCATATTGCTGTTTCAATATCTGTGACTCTTGTGTTTTATTGGGTTGTACATTGGAGATCAGCCACCACTACCGCATTTCTTGAAAACCATTTCTAGCCATGATGACACTGGGGTCAAGGTTGAAGTTGACCCCAAGTAGAGTTTTTTAATGAAATGTTAAAATGTATGGTGTATTTAAAGAACTGCCTTGTAACCGGAGAATAAGAACAGTTCACTGTATGGTGTCTCTTTGAAGTGCTTGCCTGCATTTTCATAGTAGCAAATTTGTTTAGATAAAATAGAAAAATCTATGATGGTCTGATTTGTTTAATGAATTTAAAAGTAATCCGTTTAATAGAACAACATTTTTTTGTAGATAACACTGTCTGGATTTTTGGTTAAGAACAGGGATGGATCCCTTTTAATGTAGTGGGTGAAAAAAAAGAAATGCAAGTCCAGTCAGAGCCATAAATGCATGCTAAAACCCATGTAAAACTCTGTTTCGAAGACAAATTTAGAGTGAAATGTTCAAATCTGATCTGAAATCTGAAAATGATCATTAGTACACGTCATAATTACCCAAAAAGTAACTTATTCGGATTGTATAACAGACTTTCTGATATTTACATGTGAAACCTTTCATTATTAAGCAGGAATATTTTATAAAAACACATAGTACAAATTTAATAGTCTTTAGTAAAAATGTAATAGTCTTTATTGCAACATAAGTCTAAATATACAGTAACTTACTGTAATTTTTTGTAGTGTCCTTGTAGGTCTTCTGTCCCACTAGGTTGTAGATTACCATTGTATACAGTTAACGCACTAACTAGGTAGTTCTTTGGGTATGTTTTTAAAGCTAATCACTGTAAGTGGGTTTAAAATATATTTGTCTTATAATAATATAAAAAAAAAAAACGTGTTTGAATACTGAATATAAAATTTACAAATTCAAAAATAAACAGTACTTAATGTTTCGTACTTTGCCACCGTATTTTTTTTTTTATTATTACTTTCTTGCTATCACATCTTCCATTATTTTGCTGTAAATTACACAATAATTTTAATTGTTTAAAGACACAACACCAAGTATTTAGTATAATTAATAATTGTTAGTTTAGTGTAAATTTGCAAACCCGGGGATGTAAACACTCAGAGATAATGTAAGTCAAACTTATTGATTTGAAAAGTAAAAAATACAGAACTTGGTTTTGTTACAAATATGTTTTTTGAGTCCCTTCAACAATTCTCTTATTAAAGTGCTATTATACATGTTGCGGAACTGGTGCACACGCGTACACACACACGGACGGACACCCTCTCGCGCATACACACATACTCATGCACATTATTTAGTGGTCAGCACCGAGTTCCGCTTCAGACGATGAGTCCAGAGCAGGGCTCCTGTCACTGTTTACTCCCAGCAGCATCTGCTTTTATCCTGGAATATACTTTTTTCTTCTTCTCACTTTCTCCACCATCAGTTTCTCTTCAGAATAAACAACTTTCCTGATCTCCCTCTTATGGAAACCTGCCATCTCAGTGACTCTTCACCCCGTGGCTGATAGGAACATGATCTGTCCATCCCGAAATAGTGCGTACTGCAGAAGATGTGGGTTTCCTTCAGCTGATTGCACTAAGATCAGACACGTGGACCTAGTTTTGAAGAGTTTCTGATCCTGGTTCGCTTCTGGGGGGAGGAGGAGGAGGAGGGGGAGGCTGGATCGCCATGAGGCTATGTAACCGTGGCGTGATGATGCTGCTGACCACAGCAGGGGCTTTTTGCGCCTTCAGCCTCATGACCATCGCGGTGGGGACGGACTACTGGCTCTACTCCCGCGGCATGTGCCGCTCCAAGAGCCAGAACGACAACGAGACGGTCCGCAAGAATGAGGAGGTCCTGACGCACTCGGGTCTGTGGAGGACCTGCTGCACTGAGGGCAAGTAACAAACCTAGATCTCGCCTGTCGAATCTGACAGGTCAACAGGTGCGAGAAATTCAAGTGTTGTAGAAGTTCTTCAACGTCTGGTCCTGCTCCTATCATGTGTGACACTACATCTACGATGCCAGGTTTTTAAAATATATCCTATGGGCTGATGAATAAGAAGGGATACAACACTTTAAGAACATTCTGTGCCATGCCTGATGCAAAGCACAAAATATTTTGGTATACTTAATTTTGTAACTGTAAATTCAGCAAAAAAATCAGCAACTTCCTACAAATCAACAAACAAATGAAATAAATAACAATTAAATGAATGGAGAAACCAAAAAATTGAATTAAGTAATGGAACAGAAAACAGTGGGACAAAAAGAACAACCAACAAATAGGAAAGACAAACGGATCAACCTAACAAGTGGTGCAAACAACAAACAATGGAGTAAACAAAAAACATAATGAAACGGTGAATATATGGGGACACTGTACAAAGACAAAAATTAAATAAAGGCAGTTACCGGAGCAAACAAATACACTGTACAAGCAAAAGGAGCAAACAAACAAATAGAAAAAAAGCTAAAAAACACCAAGTCCAACAACAAATAAAGAAATAAATGAAGTAAATGAACAACCAACCAATCAAAAGAAATGTAATAAACAAAGAATGATCAACTGGAGTGAACAAACAAATTGGATTGGATAAACAAACGGAACAAATAAAAACCGAACGAACAGAAACTGAACAAGCGAGAGGAAGAAACAAACAAATTGAACAGACACAGGTGAAACTTAGTCACCTAGGCGGAGGTAAAATTGTGTCATATTTTGTCAGTGCTTTATATGTTTTCTACACCAAATCTTGATCTGTAAAGTCATCAAATCCCTATGGTGAAGTGAGAGGAGGAAAAGTAAACTGATTTCACCTACATGTTATTGAAAAGGAAATAATAAATGACTACACCGTTCACAACAAGCGTTACATGGTCATTCTTGAGAGCGTTTTCAAATAATAAGAGCGCTCTTGAGAGACCTTCAACGGAAATGAAAATAAAATATAGAGACAACAACCAAGTCTAACGCGAGCAAACAAGTTCTCTGAAAGTGAGTTTAAGCTATATATTAAGACAGACCATAATAATAGTCTTTATTAACCAGTATTTTGAGTTAAAAGTGGTCCTTCAAAAATTGAAAAACTGGTGGCCAAATTCATGAGGATCTTGATCATCTTGGGGAGGAAGAGGAGTTTCACTCTTGGACATGAGATGGATGGAAATTAAGATTTTATTTATTAAATTAATTTTTAGCCCCCCATTTCTCATAATTCTCTGGATGAAATAATATTCCTTTATCTCTCATATTCCTCCCTCATACATTCCTCCCTCTAAATCTCTCTCTCCAACGCTGCTCCACGCTCTCCATGCTCCTAAATGTTTTTACTCATTAATCAGTCTTTTATTTTGTTTTTGCTTCTTCCTTTTTCTTTTTTTCTAACTGTGCATAGTTTTAATTTTTAATATAAACATTGATTAATGTCAGCCAAATGTAGTAATGTGTGCCTGTAGCTCCACCTAGTGGGCATCTGTGAATATTTTCAAGCCAATAACCCTCTCTGTGGTCGAAATCTCATTCTTGACAGATTTTGGGTACATTGGCTATCCAACTGATGGAGAGTCCTCCTGGTCTTATCCCACGAAAAAACTGTGAAGAATAACACGACCTTTGTGGTATTTCTATTAACTTCGAAGTAGTACCTGTCAGGGTGTTTCTGAGCAAATCCATTGATTGTTTTGTTTCCTGATGGAATAGACTTTTTTATTTTAAAAAAAATCAGAAGAGGAAAGGTTTATTTGTATTTTTTGCATTCAATCCCACATTACTCGCACAAAGTAACAAGTACAATGTTACCAGTACTGAAATTAAATAATTTTACATCTTACCTGTCCATAAAAACCAAAGAAATGCATATACAGCTGATAGTTGTGGAGCTTTTTTAAATATATTTTTAGGGTGTGATTGAGGGGAGGCTTACTTTAAAATAACCAATGAGCAGTGCAGGTTAATGGAGACCAACATTGTTTCTACATCCCTTTGCATACGTTTGTATCACCTATACCCAAGGCACCAAAAGCAGCAAATACCTGTTCCCGTTCAGAAGAAGGACCTAATTCCTTCTCTTTCTTCTTAGTAACTTGATAATATTTTAAATAACTGTCTCTTCAGCAGTGTGTTTCTCCCTGGTTTGTTAGCTCTGACCAAGTTTTGCAATGAATGAGTTTGGTTTTGGTCAACATGGTGACCTGAGCCACATGATCAATACTGGTCAATCCATGTAGCAGACATTTATCAATATATCACTGAGTGTGCTATTGTTGAAAGGCACTGATGGGACAAAGGCTGTTGAGGGCTGTAAACCTGTGCAGCTGAAGCCCTTACAGGACGGGATGATGAGTGACTGTGAGACTATAGAGCATTTTATGACTAAAATTCTTGCCAGTACACAGTAACAGGAGAAATTTTCTGTAGCAGCGTAGAATATCACTCTGTGCATTTCTAATGTTCATATTTGTAAAGGCCCACACTGAAATAAGGAAGTAAGCCAAATGCAGAACAGTAAGAAAAATGAATATGTTGAATCTATGCACAAATACAAGCATCTATTGCATGAAGGACATTTTATAGTGATTTGGCTTTATCTCCATCGTGACTGCCAAGTCCACCCAAATTAGCCTCCATTGACTGATTAAGTGCTCAACCTGTGGGCCAAATCAAAATAAAGCCAAATGATTTGAAGGATGAGAGAGGAAAAATCATTGTTTCGGTCACTGAACCACAAATAACATATCAATCAAATATCAGCTGTATAACGATTTTGTGTCTTTTAGTTTGTTGAATTCTGTGCTCATTTTATTCCATGTGGTTTCCATGAAAACTCATTGTTTCAGGCTATTCTGCAGAGTGTTCATCTTGTCAACATATCTTTCTTTCATAGCTTCACCAAATCATTTACACGTGTATTAACCATGACAGGGAGTTGTCAGCAGTGACATTTAGTAGTGTTTTGTATACTTTCAAATATACAACTGACCTTACCTGGAATTAATCCAGTTCTTCCTCGTATTAAGGTCTGTTGGGGTATAAAACTTAAAAATTATTCATGAAAGAGTTTTTGTGTTTTGCCACCACAGATGCCGTTCCCATAATATCCTCAACTTTTCAGCGATATAAAAACTATTTCCACTTCTGCAGGCTCACTAAAACATTGGAGGATAGGTCATGTACCGATAAATTTTGTTCCCAGGATAAATTTTATATTTTGAAAACCTCAAATTTCTCAAACATTCTGAGGTACAAAAACAAGAGTTGCTGCTCAAAAAACATACTCGTAATAATGACGCTTCTTTTTTTCATTTAAACAAAAGCAACTCGTATTTGGATACAACTAATATGAAAATATGTTTCCTGTTCAACTTGGAACTCAATTATCTAAAAGCAGGCAAAATGTTCAAATATACAAAAAAGAAACTGTGACTTACACTGTATTCATTTTACAGTACGTATGTCAGTTATAATTGATACAGAGAACAAATGGATATGATTGGCTGTAATTCTTGTCTCTGTTTCCCTACAGGGACATTTCGAGGCGTTTGCAAAGACATTGATCATTTTGCTGAAGATGCAGACTACGAGCAGGACGCTGCAGAGTATCTACTACGTGAGTATCAAATGTTTGAGGAACTGTGACTTAATGACTGCATGTTGGTAACATGCAATGCACGTTTGGATCCCCGCCCCCAACCTTTCCACAGGAGCTGTTCGAGCCTCTAGCCTCTTCCCCATCCTCAGTGTGGGATTATTATTTCTCGGAGGTGTGTGTGTCGCTGCCAGCGAGTTCTACAAGTCACGCTACAACGTAATCCTCAGCGCAGGAATACTGTTTGTCTCTGCAGGTTAGAAACACAAATCTATATTGTTAAAACATGGTGGGGAAAATAGGGAAAGACCTGCCAAAGAAAAACGTTTTCTTGAAATTAGTGTACGTTCTTCTTGAGATACCTGAAAACTGCTGCTGGTTTTGGAGTTATTTTCTTTCCTTCTGTAACCACATATCTTTTGGTTGCTGGAGCTTACCCCAGGTTAAACAAATCTCAAGTTCCTCACAGGACCAACACATACAGAGAAAACAGGATTCACACTCACAAGCTGACTACGATCCAAGATGAAACCGAGAACGTTCTTGCTGTGAGGCAATAATGTTAACAACCACGCCAACATGCTACATTGTGATGTCAAGACTGATCATTAAATTTTAAAAAAGTTTGGTTTCACCCTTGCAGAGCTTGAATGTAAAAGATCTGTTAATGCAAAACAAATATTCTCATTCAAAGTTAACAAAATATGTTACATTCTTTGAACAAAAAACTGTATATAACAGCTACATAATTATGCACAGTCAATTATTGTACTTTTACATTCCATGTAGTTTAATATAAGATTTAAAAAAAAAAAATAATACCCTTTTAAATCCCTGCAATTTGTCATTATTGGCATTAGACTTAGTTTTACTATTTTACGGATAGCATCATTCATCTTACAGTTTTGTACGTGATATAATGAAAGCAAAAACTACTTCAACAATTTACAGATGTAGTACTTTTGTATTCTGTAAAATTACCAATCGCAGAATGTATGATCCATTTGACCCTCTTCATCCCTCTGAACTCTTCCAGGTCTCAGCAACATTATTGGCATCATTGTTTACATATCAGCCAACTCAGGTGACCCCAGCCAGAGCGACCACAAGAAGAGCTACTCCTACGGCTGGTCCTTTTATTTTGGAGCCCTGTCCTTCGTGCTGGCTGAGATGGTGGGTGTCCTGGCTGTGCACGTGTTCATAGAAAAACACAGACAGCTGCGCACTAGTGGCCGGCCTTCCCTCATAAAGCCGCCAATCTCCTGCAACTCATCTTCCTACCGCAACCGCTACTACCAGAACCGCTCCCGCAGATACAGCTATAGGAGCAACCACAGCGGAGGGGACTCCAGAACCCAGTCTTTCAGAGCGTCCTTAGTGGGAGACAGAGAGCCTCCCATCTCTGCTGAATCCAAAGTCATCGCAGGTTTGCCCACACCAGTGACAGTGGGCTCAGAGTTCATGCTCTACACTTTAGCCTCACCGCTTAAAGATGGGAAACTCGACATGGCTGTGGACGAGTTAACCTCTGCTGCTCAAAACAACACAGAGATTCTGCCTGGAAACTGTGCTGCAAACAGAAGGACCACACCTGTCTGAGGAGAGAGCTACAGGAAGTGGCAAATGTGTAGTTGTCAGAGTTTCTCCTCTTCTGATGTCTCCTATTTTTGTGTGTATCTTGTACAAGTATGAGTCAGATCTTCAAACAAAGATTAAAATAAAACAAAAGCAACCTGAGTCAACACAAAATATAAATTTGAAATCATAATCGTATTTAATAAGTAAAAACAACAACTGGAGATCAGTCTCCGACATCATTGCTATAGAATTTCAGCCAACTTTTTTTTTATCAGAGTTGCTTTACTTTTGGCTCACTGAAGGGTTTGTGAGCATGAATTGATCTTTTCAGGTCCAACTCAAAAACTTTAATTTGATTAATTTTTTTTTGTCATTCATAGTTGGACTTCTGCTGGGAATCATTGTCTCACTGCATGATCTAAATGTACTCGAAATAAAACTCACTGACTGATGATTCGACATCCTCATTAGAATTTACTTGTAGATAGCAGAACTCACATTTCCGTCACTTATATGAAGTCTGCCGTGGCCCTGAATCCGATAAGCTTCCCCAAATCATCATACTGCCACCACCATGTTTGACTTTAGGTATAATTTTCTTTCTGTGGAGTGCTGATGTAACAGGACTCCTGTCCTCGAAACAGTTCAACTTTTGACTCATTAGTCCATAAATTCTCTCCCCAAAGCCTCTGGGGGTCATCAAGGTGAGTTGTGGTAGTGTGAAAGGCCTAAAGTCCCTTGGATGCTTTCACTTCCTGACTCAGCGATTGCTGAGCACCTGGAGGAGTTTTAGAAGTTCAGCGACATCTGGGAAGAATCACTATTGTTCCTAATTTCCTCCACGTAGATAATGTGCCTCACTGTGAATCTGTGGAGTCCCAGACTCATGTATTAAATTACAGTAAATACTACTTATTTCTTCATCACTTATGGAAATTCTCTTAATTTTGGAATGGTGCTAGGAGCCAACTTTATCCTCATGCTTCTGGAAAATGGTCTCGTTAAGTGATGATGTGACTCACCAGGTATGATCTGTCTGGTCCAGCTGTAAACAGATATTCAAGAAGTTTGATAGTTTTTTTGGATTTAGTCTCTAAAGGTAAAACATCTTTCCACATAGAACCGGCTCTTATCCGATTCCCTTTTTTCCTTATTGAATATGATCACATTCAATATGATCCCACGTATTTCATGTTTACTCATGGAGTAGGTCTCCTTTGTTTAATGTTAAATTTAGTTTAAAGATCTGACAAAATCGCATATTAGATGCACAAACATATAGGGGCACATGTACAAATGGGGGTTGAATATTGCTGTTCAGTGATTAAACATAAGGATTTTCTGTTCAAATAAACGAGAGTAAACTCTTGTTTTCTTAGTAAAGAAAGTAGAAAGAATATAGAGAACAGAAAAGGAGTGCATACAATACACTGTTGAAAAGATTTACAAAAATCACAATCACAGTTTCTCAGAACCCAAACAAATTGCTTATTTTGTCTGACAACAGTCTAACAAGAATATTTTTTTAAAAAAAAGCAAATTTTAAATATGTACAATTTTGACTCTAATGTTTCTTTGCAAAAATTGTGTGTTGTTCTGCTATGCTATGACAGTAGCCGCATTATTACGCAGTAGTGTGTTTGTGTGTGTATATGAGTGACTGTGTATATTAATAGTAATGTATGTATGAGAAGCGGTCATGCAGGGAGGGAGTTGGTTTTGAAAATAAGGCTATACGAGACACGGTCATCGGGGAGTGTTTTAACTATGTCCGTTTTTCTTTCCTGCTTTTTCGGAGCCGAGTTTAAAATCGATCCTCCAATAAAAGCATTAGAGCTCTCTGTCTCTTACCAGGCCTATTTGTGTGTCTGAGTGTGTTTTACGTAACCATGTGATTCTAAGTGTAACTAAAGGTTTTTCCCTCGTGGTATGCTCTCTCTGTTTGCTCTCCTCGTGGTTAGTCTCTGTTTACATTAAATAAAGCTTATAAATGAAAACAAATTGTGCTTTTGGAAAAAGAAATACGTGTGGTTGAAGGTATATGTTGTTGTTTTCCACCTGTCTTCTCTTTTCAGGTGTAATATTTGAAAACAGTTACATTTAAATGAATGCCATAACAGAGGCAACATGATTGGGATATTTCCATTGGAATGTTGAAAGTTGACATCCAAAATTAATGCACAACATTCTATGCGTGCAAAATGTAGCCATAGGAACTATGACATACTGCCTGGGCTCTGGAATATGTAATGACTTTGAATAAGGATAGACATATCAGCCTGAACATCAGAAAAAGGTAATTTCTGGCCACCACAGTTTGAAAGATTTACAGACTGATTTTGACCCATATGTTTGACAGGTTTCTGGGAGAATATTGTGTCACAGCTCTGAACTAGCCTGCAATGAGGCATACCTAAAACCCCAACGAAAACCTGCAGGCTTTTTGGAGCGTGTGGGTACAACAGTGTGAACACCCGCCATAGACTCAGCAGCAACTCAAGACAGCTCTGACTAGGTAGTGTGCCGCAATCCCGTAGGATGACTTCCAGAAGTCGTGTCAGCCCATGAGGAATAAGAGTACTGCTGGAATCAGTGGTGATATACCTGCAACCTAACTAGTTATAATGTAAAATATTTCTACTCAAGTTGTTGCTGGGTTTTTTTGTTGTGTGACTTTGTTTTTGTAAGTGGGTGCACTTTGTTTTTTTGTTCCTTTGAAGTATTATTGTTATATGACCATAAGTTTACCATTCCTATAAACAGTTCTTTTAATTTTTATTTAACTCTGCAAGGTCTTTTGAGCTGCAGGGTCTGTTTCACCACATTGACGGGTGGCTGGATCCGCCTTTGTGGCTCAATGTCAAGGCAATCAAGTAAAAACTGTTCAAATTGCGATACTTGTCAAGCCTCTTTATTTCCTTTCAGCTTATAGGTAATCACAGTGGACCACTTGGACACTTTGAAGCTGAGCTGAAAGACAGACAATGTACAGAATCTCAACAAATACAGGATGTCCCTCATTCTGGATCAGGCAGAGATGCCAACGCCTGCCTCCTAGGTTTGCAATGACTATCCTATTTTTTTTTTTTAAATGTTGGAGGATTAACTGCAAATTAAGAGGAAATGTTGGAATTACAATACCATTAGAATTAAACTGAGGTACAGAATAGGGTATGTTATTTTTACACAAACTACCTCAGCAACTTTTCCAATAAACATTGCAGTTAGTTTTTAAGACCCCTGAAACATCACCTTTTTCACAGTCTCGTAATTATACAATTTATAAAATGTACGCATATTTATAAATGAACATAACTAGCGGACAGAAGGCTCCCTTGGGTCTGTATGGACAAAATGAAGCAGAACCACTAGAAATCATGGGGTGGCAGTGTAACCATTATTTCACGAAAACACGTACTGCATATTATTAAGGTTTTAATCATGATATGTGATATTATTGATTTTTTATTACTTATCAAACGTGTTTATTACATTTAAATTACTAAGAAAATAACTGAAATATTTGTTTATTGAACAGTCATTCCAGATGCCAGGTGTATAACAAGTACTATGTGAGGAACATATTGACTGACTTTTGGTGAGAAGACAGTGATGGATAATCACTGATATAGGGCTTCAAAAATATCTTTGAATTAACTCTGCTGCAAAACGGGTATAAGAGGAAAATGTGTGGCTCTTTTTTGAAAGATATGAATATCAGTAAAATATGAAAAACTTTTTAACGGCAATCTGTTGTTGAAAATTGAGCAGGACAAGGATATTTACTCAAAAAATTATTGAACTTCTCATTCTATTTATCCCTTTATGCACATATGTCAAACTCAAAGTCCGCTGACCACACCTGGCCCCCTCACTAATTACATCTGTCTTGTAAGACAATATCAATTCCTGAAACAACTGGCCTGCCGTTATATAGCACAAACACCGCAGATACTACAAATCCCAGAATGCACATTGATAGCCGGCGCGTCAATCAAGAGCGCCAGTGCCATCTCTCCTGCCCGTTCATCTGTCCTCAGATATCAGCGTTTGTCAAGTCACTTTAGGCTAATCCCTAGAAGGGATGCCATGTAGATGAGAAAAAGTTTTAAATTGCTAAATAATAAATGTATTGTTAAGTAAAAATAACACTTTAACTTGGCGAATGCCTTCACATCCTTCATCTATTCAATGTATTATTATTATTATTATTCAACACGTGTCAGTACCAATGTGTGCAAAGAAGAAAACTGCTTACTGCAGTTTGCTAATGTTGCTTACATTTAATGTGAAATGCACCGTTGGGCTATTCATACATATTCCAATTTTCTGAGATTCAGCTGCTACTGTTTACTTTTACCGTTTTATTATGACAGATGAAAGAAACAGCTTAATAAGCCCGTACATAACCACCAATGGTTATGTTAAGTTCTGTTATGTTGATTTTATTAATTAAAAAACCAAATGATTTTAGATGGAATTTGAAAAATATGGTTTTCTGGCTGTTGTTGATGCCTGGAATAAAAAATTTTCATTGGATATTATTTGGTGAAACCGCAGATAGAGAGGGTGACACAAAATTAATTCTATAAAATAAGAAAATTCAATACGATTAAATTATCATAAAACCTCAGACAGAACATGACCAAATTGAGTGCTCTTTGGCCTCGATGTGGACCTATTTTTCTCACTCACTTTTTAATTTTGGTCCCCTCTGTGATCGAGTGTGACATCTTTGCTTAATGTCTGTTTATGTTTCTTTTGTACTTGAAAATAAAGTTGAATACAAAAACCGCCCCCCAAAAAGCAGAATGTGTCACGTGACCAAAGCTATGACGCCAGAAGAGCAATGCGCTCTTTAAATAGTTCCGTGCGGCGCCATTTTGATGAAACAGCGAGGAGAAAGGCAATACAACCGAAAAGGATTGTACGGATTTCAACTGAAGAGCAAAGTGGATACATAACTTGAATCTTTCGTCATAATAAACTACGATCTATTAAAGTCATATCTCTGCGCTTCGATTTCGTAACTGTCGTATTTTGTTGGATTAACCGAGAGCTGTCTTTGGTAGCATGGCTAGCAACATGGCACAGCTAAGCATCAGCGGTTAGTTTTGGTAGACGTTTGTTAACAAATTGTGTTGTTTTCAAGGTTAATTGAGCTAATCTCATTGTTAAACTTGTTATTCGTATTATTAGCCCACTATAGTTTAACGACCGGCTGTTGTTTCAGATACACCCTTTCGAGGTCTATCGACAACGAATAACATCTGTGGACTCGTTTCGGAATCCTTTTTTTTTTTTTTTTTTTTTGTGGACATTTGGTAACATTCCCGACTTGAAGAATAAGAACTATTCGTAAAAGCGGGTAACATTGCTCTGAAGGACTCGGTGGGGGGGAAACCAAGGCCCTCTGCTAGCTGCTGTGGCAGCTAGCAGTGCTGTGGCTCGTGCTGTCCACCAAGGACAATATAGGACGGACTTGGCCTCCTTTACACATTGGACTTTCTTGGATTTGGTGGCACCTTGTCGTGCTCTACCGGACTACGAAGAACTGCTAAGGCACACTGTGTTGCTGAGTGACGCTTTGGCCTTATTAATGGCCAGTCCTGCCATTTCACTGTTGAATCACCAGATTTAACTGCCTGTGTTCAGTGTTGGCACTGTTCTATTCTGTTACACCAGGCCTGTGTTTTGTGCTGAATTGACTTAAGTGTTTTTACCTGTAAACATGTCGTGTATACACTATAAGTTTTCTTCCCAACTGGTCTACAACTCGCTCACAATCGATGGGCTGCATGTCACCCTCAGCGAGCTCAAAAGGCTGATTATGGCCCGAGAGCGGCTCAAAGCCACCGATTGCGATCTGCAGATCTCCAACGCCGAGACTCACAAAGGTAAGAAGACAACAGACACGATGCTTGATAAATTAACACTGATCCTAGTAACAAAAATCACATTGGGACACAAATATATAAAAGTATTAAACATGTAAATACAGATAGGCTTAAATGTAAACATACTGTACACAAAAAAAAAGGTTTAAATACGCACGTCTGTTTTCAAAATTGTAATTTTATGACTAGAATGTCATGGTCTATACACGATTTTTAAATTATTTTAATTCTAGTAATACTTTTAGATGGAGAATCCCAACTAGGGATTGGAAATTAGCCACTGGCTACAAATCCTGTATGTCACACATGTACCGTTTAATTTTTGTTACAATTTTTCCTGCATTGTCCCTGACAAATAAATGAAAAATATAAAATTTTGCAATCCATTAGTACTGAGTTATAGGATTTGAGTGGACAATTGTCTGTCTTTATAGGTAGATATTGGGGAAAGAACCCCAGGGTATAAGGTCAGGAAGGGAAATTGGCCTCCAACCTTTTTGTATCTGTGATGCTCAACAGCTTCAGATTTCTTGGTTGATTGTTTAAACACTTGTGGAAGCCGTAAATGGAGAGGTTTTGGAACCAATGCCTAACAATTTTTTCGGACACGTCAATTTTCTTGGTAGTTTCAGATCAAATTAGGGTCAATGTAGATAGATAAATAATAAAGATATTTAGTGTATATCGAAGTAAAACGTCTCAACATTAACTCGAACTATCCCAAAGCTAATATTTTTGCCTCAATGTGACACAACTGTAATTTAAATAAAAAAATCCAACACGACTTCAAGAACTTTAATATGTGTCTTTTGATTAGAAAAATATTGCATTCGCGACCATGCAACATGAATGTGAACATTGGCCTTTTGCATATATGCAGGTGCTGATGCTATTAGCTAGTACTGGTAGCATGGTAAAATTAATTGGACGTTGTGTGGAGGGATTGCAGTGGAGGGATTGCAGTA
Organism: Lophius piscatorius; assembly: GCA_009660295.1. Lineage (NCBI taxonomy): Eukaryota > Metazoa > Chordata > Actinopteri > Lophiiformes > Lophiidae > Lophius > Lophius piscatorius. Next base: position 60,334 of record VRLP01002636.1, on the reverse strand, counting down.
TCAGTGTAGATGGTCTGCTGTTATAAATCTAGCTAAGTCCATTTTAGTGGACTCTCTCACAAATACACTATTTGGTTTTGGCAATGCAGGTGACTCATGCTGACGTGTTAGGAGTATGTGAGCATGATTACTGTAATGCGGACTGTGAGAGCAGATTTCTTTTCACTGGAGCTAGGTAAAATTTATTTTTAATAGTTTATATATAATTGAATGTTAACCATCAAATGAACTCTAATCTAATCTCAGTTAAAAATATTCTCCGGGATGGATGGGAAAAAAAGTTCAATTGTTAATGTTCCCCCGAGCCTATGTGAATGGAAACACTAAACCAGACACTCTTCATTATCGGCAGTGTGATTATTTTACAAGTCATTAAACAAATTCCTGACGTCTTTTGTTGCTAAGATTGTTTTTTTGAGGTATCAGTGTTTTCACTTTTTTATATAGTTTGCTGTCACCTTCACAGAAGCAAAAAATGTGTTGTTGATATACACAGCAATTTAAGTACGAGCTCCTCTGGTTGAAACCTATGTTTTCTGTGCTGAGTTTGCATGTCATATGTGGCAAGTTGCATGTGCCAACAAAGATTATTTGGATAGTTGGATTGAACATGATATGTCCCGTGACGAATCATGAGTGCAAGCATTGGGAAAAGTGTTTATCTTATCAAATGAGTAAGATGATGTCACTGAGAGGTTCTATGATCAATTAGTTACCCAGTTCTATTGTATAGTGTTTATTCTCCTTTGTTTCACAGACTACACAGATGATGACGCCCAGATTCCCAAACTCTCATCCGTGGTTGTCCGACGCATTCCGATTGGTGGAGTGAAGCCTGCTGGCAGGACGTTCATTGTGTAAGTGTGCTTGATTTAAAAAAAAAAACAACAAAAAAACAAAAACACCCAAACAAATAAATATAAAAAATTGCTATCATGATTGAAAGCTTAATAATTATGAATTATAGGTTCACACCAGAAAGCCACTTATTTATTTATTTTTATCAACTGATGGTTTCTTTCTGTCCTGTTCTGGTTTCTGCAGAAATCGTTCTGACACAGCTGTGGTGGGATCTTCGAGACCCGTATGTAATACAAAACCCAAATCAACACTCACTTCCTCCTCCTCCTCTCTTCTCCTCTCTCTTTTTCTGGCTTAGTTTGCCTTTCTTGAGAACATTCTGTCAACAATAATTGAGTGTTGTGTACCTTCTGTTCACTCTGTGTTGGCTACGTTTGTGTTGAGACTTCTTCATGTTATCTGATGCCTCTCTGGGAGGGCTACTTGCGTTACCACAGCTATCAGTTTGTTGTTTCTCTCTTCAAACCATTGGCTTCTCTGAGCAGATTAAAATTTGAATTTTGTGGCTGAGGGAGATGAGGTTGAGATGAGAAACGACCGACTAACCACCATTATAATTTTTTTAATGTGTTGAACATACAAATTGTGTTTCAAGGGGGAAAATCTTTAAACTGTTAATGATTGTATTTCATAATGAAATGATCTTGTAGCCTGCTTAAGGCCTGGTAAATGTATTTTACAGGGGTTTGTGAAAGGAAAATATATTTTTGTATTAAAACTCATTGTCATTTTATTTTCTGTGATAATATGTGATCTTAGAACCCAATGAAGGAAACTGTGGCTGGGAGTTATAATTGTTATTCATTTTGGTTACAATTTTCAACACTTAAGTATTAGTGGAAGAGAATAGGTGGTTTTTATTTTTACAGTTTAGTCAGTTCATTGTTGAATAATTACCAATGTCAACTGTTTTTGTCATGTTCATCATGAATATGTTGTGTTCTGCATTGAATGTGGATTGCACATAACGATCACTATTAAACGCTCACAGGCTACTTAGTGATTTAAATGCTCTGAATTCACATTTTCATGTGTCTGTTTTTAGAAAGACGCAAGTACCAGTTCAAAGTGTATTAACCCTGGCTTATGGGAATAGTAAGAAACTAGTTGTTATTTTTACGTGAGATGCTATGACTTGGCCACTGACTCTGACACATTATGGGTAAAGTGAACACCTTGTACACCTCTGGAGGCCTTCACTGGTTGCTGCAGTGACAAGTATGCTGGTGTAGTATGCCCTGTAAGCTGCACAACCTGTCAATAAAGTTGTTCACTGGTTCAGTGTCAGAACCGTTTGCACCAGATCCCTGTGTGTTCCCTCCACAGCTTTCTGCTATACCCAGTGTTCTCTCCCAGCCCTCTGCATATCATGCTGGACAACCCACCCTCCCCCGTTTGTTATAATTTTCATTTAGTAAAAATACGATCTATGCAGCCCACACATTTTGTTTTTCAAATTAGCATTTTTTTGTGTGTTCAAGAATGAATACTAATCGACTCAAGGCCTTGAACCCATACTTGCTTTCACCATTCTATCAATAGTGATCTGAGGCTGTTATAGAAAATAGTAAAAAGAACACTACATTTTTTTTGCTAGTGTCTTTTTGTTTTCATCAGGCATTTTTTTAAAAGAACAAGCTCCTCATTTGTGTCTTCATAGCTTACATATTCAACACTTTGCAGTGTTAGCTTTTCTTTTTCTTAAAACAGCATGGCACCATGGCTTGCAAGCTCATTAGTTTACAGAAAACAGACTCCAGCTGGTTTTTATTATAGAACCTAACAGTTGTGATGCACTGTTTGGGTCATGTGAAGGGAAACTGCGTCCAAAACTAATTAACACTTACTGTTTTGAGAAACTCAGCCTCTACCTCCTACAGCAGGAGAGACGTCTGTTCCGTTATTGTAAAATTTGAATATACTTATGAAAATTCTTGAAATAGCAGGATTTGTATTAAGTGTTCTAACCATGGTTGAAATTTGAAGACCCTGAATTCTGGCAAGTCCTATTTATACATGGAAAAAAGGTAAAAGCTTGCTTTACCAAGATTTTTATGTTTTCCATGGTCGAAGGATTCAGATAAGTTTCAAATGTAATTTATTATCTGAGGTAAATATTGCAACGGTTTCTTTGTCTTCTAAATCTTTGTTTTGTTAAAGAACTAATTGAAAATCTTATTAGATCTTAATATTTTAATATTATTATCTTCCAAAATGCTAGAAACAGTTACTTAATAGATATAAAGAGGTTGCTTTATTCTCTGAAATGTCTCTATGGACATAATACAATCCCCCTTTGAGTAGTTTCTAAATTTATTCCCCAAACAGGTCAGATCTATCTACAAAAAATAATAAGGCTCAGTTGACAAAGCACCTCATGAGGTTTTCAGAACATTACCAATCTTTTATTTTTCGCAATGGATGATGACACTCCTGTTAGTATAGCCATTGTGCACAATTCTAGTAAACTGTCAAAACTGAAATGCTCCTGTAAAAAGTGTTGAACCCCCTCCATCTGTTGTTTTTTGATTGCATCTCTGTTGGGTCTTCAAACTAAGAAAAAAATGGAATCCTTTGTGCTTTTGGGGACAAGTTAAACATGTTCAGTATGTTTAAAAAGGAAATTGGAAAGGTAAACCAAGAAACGGCTTCGATTAAAGGCATTCATTTTGGTGCCATGACTAAAATGACTTCTAACGAAGTGGAAACGGTGTTGGGAATCTATGTAGGCTCTTCCACTCAATGTCCCTTGCCCGCTATGTTAACATGTTTAATATCTGTACTCTGATTCTCCTGCAGACTGATTCTTCTCCTTCTTTGTCAATTGCCAAACTTGCCCAGGTACTGTCTCTCTACATACAGGATAAACGTCCAGAATGTATTCGTAAAGGATGTGTTTTTTTCTAATTGGGTTATCCTCCTCCTCTCCCTTTCTCCCTGGTTTAGACTGCTAATCTGGTTGATGCAGTTGCATCGGAGGAAGACAAGATTAAAGCCATGATGTCTCAGAGCAATCTCGAATATGACCCCATACAGTTAGTACACTTAGACTTAAATTTGCCCTACGTTCTAAACTAATCAATCAGTGTACTAAATATGTATACAGTTAAATTAAAAACATAATGAATTTGTCTCTTAAGTTACTCCAAGAAGGCTGTTGGACCTCCACCTGCTCATTATACCTGCTTTCGTTGTGGAAAGCCCGGTCACTATATCCGGCAGTGCCCAATGCTGATGGTAGCTATCATTTGTCTTTGACCTTTCACGCTCTGTAAAATTTCTACTAATTGCATTCTAAAACAATCGTTTTATTTTTTACTCTCAAGGTCCAGGATAAGAATGCAGAGGGCCCCAAGCCAGTCAGGATAAGTAAGGGCATTCCTCAGAGCTTCATGGTGAAAGCAGAGCCAGGCACCAAGGGAGCTATGTTGACCAGTACTGGAGAATACGCTATACCTGCTATCGATGCGTATGTTTCACCCACATATATCTAGCTACACACCACTTGGTATTCTTTGAGTCGTGTTGAATTTCATTCTGTAGTTACAGATGTGTAGATTTTCTGTTTTACCTTTCTTATGATGCTTTGGGCATAATATTAAAATTAAATCTGTTTATGCAGGGAAGCATATGCACAAGGGAAAAAGGAGCGACCCCCGTTTGTTCCACATGACCAGTCATCATCTGAGGAGGATTCATACCCAAACCCGGATGAACTCGTGTGTCCGATCTGTAACGACCTGATGATTGATGCCGTACTCATACCTTGTTGTGGAAACAGCTACTGCGATGAGTGTGAGTTCTTACTCGGAACATGTTTAAGTTCTAAAAATAGCAATAGGCAGAGGTAGAAAAAAGTATTTAAATGTTAATTTTCTCCAAAAATAGCAAGGACATCCTGTTTTTTTTTTTTTTTTTTGGAATAGCTGGGCAATTACTCACTTTATTTTTTTAATCTATTTTATTAATTTATTTAATAAAATAGTTGTTGTAGTAGTTAAGTCTTTTCCCAGTTCCTCATCTAATAAGTAGTAGTTACTAATTTTAGAAAGTCATCCTCGGCACTAATCCTATTTTCTATGTTGTTTACTCCGTCTAACACTCACACCTACACTAAAAAGCTCACACATACTTTAACACCCGCCCTTGTTTTATGTACAATTGTATTATTGTCTTATCTTATATGGTTTATTCAATCATTTTTGTCCTGTGTTCCTGTTTAAGCTCCAATAAAAATTGTTAATTGAAAAAATTAAATCGTACTGAAAAATCGGCAGACTGAATTAGTTATCTTAAGCAGAAAATGTTCATTATCACACAACAGGACAAATGGTCATTTTTTCAAGTGGATTTTGTTTTCAGGCATTAGGAATACCTTGTTGGACTCAGAGGATCATGTCTGCTTCTCATGCAAACAGTCAGAAGTTTCACCTGATAATCTCATTCCCAACGTATTTCTTCGACAGGTAACTTTTGATGCTCATAGTAATGCCCTTTTTTCCGTTTTATTAACTTGGAGGAAATTTTTAATAATTTACTTTATTCGATTACACAGGCTGTAAACAACTTTAAGAATGCAAATGGATACACCAAACGAGTGCGTAAGCCTGTCCAAAGTGCAGCCCCACCTCCAACACGTCCTCAGCTGGTCAGGCCTCTGCAGTCAAGACAGCAGGACCCACTGCTGGCCAATGCCTCTCAAAGTACATCATCATCCATCCCAGAAGCACCGGTCATGCCTGCCGCTCCGATTTTACTTGCTGTTACTACTGCTCCTGCTTCCCCTACTACTGCTACTCCTCCTTCTACTCCTCCCCATGCTGCTGCTGATGAAGAAAAAGATTCTTCACCAACCCCCCCACCTGCTGTCAACCCCCATTCTCCTTTGCTGTGCACCAGGCATGATGAACCACCCCCACCAGGGTAAGTTTCGTGCAACCACATACACAGGAATTAATGTTTGAAGTGCTGATCGCTTTTTAATTTATCCCATTGTATCTGATTATCCAATAGTGAAACAGATCCAGAATCAACTGTGCCAACCAGCTCATCGATAAATACAGAAAGTGTATCACAGGTGAGCCCACCTCGAACCGAAGTGAACTGATTTAGGGTGTACTGTCGTCACAAGATGTCAAACATTACCTTTGAGATAATATCTTGTTGTGTATATCTTCAGTCACCCGTGCAAACGACGTACAATTGGTTGTGAAAGTTTGCGATATTAATCTCAGAAAATCTACAAGAACTTTTCTGACCTCATTTGGAGATGGGTTAATCTTTAACTTGTTTAAAAAAATCAGTATTGCTGCTTTAAAAACAAATTCAGGAAGATCTGACATAAATAAAGGGTCTTTTTATTCTCGCTTTCAACAAAAGACAATACAGCCCCTCTTTCTTTTCCATATTACCATTTATATATTTTCACTTTAGTTATTACAAAATGGGTAAAATTATCAAGTGGCAGAAGGTGCTTCATTCCAGCTGTGGATCAGAATTGGGAGACTGGATGGACAATGCTTGCCGAACATTTGGCCACTTTTGAAAAGGAATTCCCCTCTTGTGTTGTATATGTTGAAAAAAAAAAAGAAAATTGGTTTGCGTCAAGTTTAAACTATAACGCAGCATACCGTTGACTGATATCCCCACATACCATCCTGAACATGAATACTTTTTCTTGGAAACAGGTTAGAGTTGGTAACATTTTTCTCATTTCTCCAACAGAACTACCATTTAAATGTCAGCCATCTGCCGCCGTCTTCAAGGCCACCCCACGCTGCAGGTAAGATTTACTTTAGGTGATTTAAGGGGTTTTAAACTTAATAAAAGACGTTCAGCTCCTAATAAGCCATCTCTGTTCTATTAGGCCACCATTCACGACAGCACCACCAGTACAGAGGAGGGAACAGACACTGGGAGAGGTGAGACTTGTCGCATTTTAATCTGAAGTAGTGATATGAATAGTATTTCGAGTCCTACATTTATTTGTCCCACTTTTAATACCAGGTCTTACCGAAATAGAGGAGACCATAACTCTAGTCACCTCCAGGCGGCTCTACCCCCTGCACCTGTTGCTCCAGCCTTCGCAGTTTCCTCCTTATACCCACCTCCACTACAGCCTTACCCTCCAGCATACACATCTGGGCCCAGCCTTGGCCCCCCCCCTGCCATCAGTTATCAGCCTCAGCCTGTTTATGCTCCTGGACCACCAGTGCTCAACCCACCTTGGGTTGCCCCTGGGACGCAGCCCCCCCTCGTCACCCTTCCATCCTCCCTCTCTCAGCCCCCCCTCTCTAAGGAAGATTTCTACAGACAGCGGCACCACCCACAGGACAAGTGAGTTATTTCATTTTTCGTTAGCTTGTTTTATCAGATAAGTAACTGCTGGTTACTTTGGAGGAATTCGCTTACACAGATTTTTTTACCAAACACCAGGATTGGGATTATTACTTCACTAATGATTAAAACTATTGAAATTTTAAACTGTGATTGTCGCAAATGTTTGTGTCTTCGTGTTGACAGCATTACATCCAAACTGGATGAATTTACTGAAGACTTCCACAAAGAGCTTATGAAATACAGAAATGCACCAAAGAGACGGCGAAGGTCTTATTCCAGGTAATCTAAAACGGAACATTTGAAATTTGGTTTTGTTTTTTACATAAGTTTCATTATAAACCCGAAAGACGTTTGTTACATTATTTTCTTCTCTCCCCTTCCTCCCGGATTTTTCTGTTTCCTTCTACAGATCCCGGTCATACAGTCGCTCTCCCTTCAGCCATTACACTCGCTCTAGATCAAGATCCAGATCGAGTTCCAGGTCTTACTCTTATTCACAAAGTCGATCTTGCTCCCGTTCTCGCTCCCATGGCCGGTCTTATCCCCGTTCCCCTTATTCTAGACGCAATGGACGCAGTTATGGACGCTCAAGGACCAGGTCTCCTTCGCGTCCAAGGTCGTATGGCTATAGACGCTCTGGCTCACCACGGTCTCCTCCCTCGTACCGGCCAGGCGGATGGGAAGGAGGACATGGAGCAGGTCCCTACAGGTCTAGGTCACGGTCCCGCTCCCCTGGTGCCTACCGGGGGCGCAGTCCTGGTAGAAAAGCGGCTCAAAGGGAGCTAGGACCGTACGAGATGAAGGGCATGAGTCCTAGTGAGCTTGAGCTCTTTGAAAGAAACTATCGGCAGTGGGATTACACAGACTGGTATGTGAAACACTATGATGGTCAACATCCCCCACTACCTCAAAGAAATCGTGGTAGCAGAGACCGGGAGAGAGACAGAGAGAGAGACAGAATGTCTCCATTATCTAGAGATTACTCCTCACAGGAAAGAATAAGACGAGGAAGAGAAGAGAGAGCCGCTCCTCCTCACCATCCTCCATCATCTTCCTCATCAGGGACTAAGTCCAGTTCTAAGGCCTTGAAGACAAAGAAACTAAAAAAGAAGAGCGGAGAGGAGGCAGACACATCACACCAATCGGTGGACAGAAGTGATGCGACGCCTGTAAGAGATGAACCAATGGATGAAATTCCTTCATCTGTTAAAACACCTCCCAGCTCAAAGCTTCAGGCTGGCACCACAACAACTAAATCTCCAGCCTCTAAAAGTACTGGTACACCCATAAAGCCCTCAACCAAGTCGACAACCAAGACCCAGTCCGATAAGACTAAGAAAGAGAAGGTTCAAAAGGTCAAAGCCAAAGTTAGGTCAGAGGGTGTAAAAGCAAAGAGTGATAAAGTGAAAAAGAAGACTGGAGAAGGTGTGGTGACCAAAAAAAGAGACTCCACATCCTCCTCTGTCACTAAACCATTAAAGACCAATAAACCCAAAACTGAAGATGCCCCAAACTCAAATATCCCTAAAAAAGAAAAGGGTAAAAGCTCAGTAATGAGACCGCCCCTGCTTAAGACCCCACCACTGTCTTCCCAGAACCTTTCCATTCATCATCCCTCTTTCCATGATGGCCCTCGACCGGGACACGACATTAGGGGGAGAAGAGATATTCCACCAGGTGGTGGTCTCCTTCCGCTCCCCCTTCACCATGGACTTCCGCTCCTCCCTCCTCCCTCTTCAGTGGACTTTCGAAGGAGGAATATGGATGAGGGCCGCTCTTTACTTGGCCCTCCGCCTGGAAAGCTGAGGAGACTAGACGGGCTAGGGGGTGGAGTTGATATCTGTTCCTACTCTCACATGTCCCATCAGCCCCTGCTCCACAGACTGCCATCCTCCTCTGACAGGCCTGGACTTCTTCCCCTACTTGGAACCCGTGAGATTGGCCGGGGAGACTCGGATAGAATATTCCTCAGATCTCAGGTTGACCTTCAGGTTGGTCTATTGTTAATCCTCCCTTAGAAATGCCGTCAAAACATATTTGTTTTTAAAAAGATTATTATCTGAAGTGTTAATCAATTAAATGCGTTCGTGGTGTCCATTGGCAGGATTAGAGAAAACGACTTGTTTGTCAGTGGGGATAAGAATGAAACCATTAAAGTTAGGAGAGGAAATGTTAAAATTTTGTGAAGCAGGAATGGCTGGACCTTGTGTAAATACAGAGGACGTACATGTCACACACCAACACACATCTGGCTTTTTATACGTCTGATGTGTAGAAAAGAAGAAAGGTACAGAGATGTAATATGGTTGCTTAATTTTTAACCTTAAGTGCGGAATCACATTCTGCTCACCTTTACTGGGGTGTAAGATCAACCCCAACACGTCAAAATGAGAAGAAAATGTTGGCTCTCTAAGTCACACTAGAACTCAAGGGTTCAGTTGGTTTTATGTTTGAGGCACTGGCAGTAGGGCCGTGTGATTATGGCCAAATGATGATCCTGAATGTTTGGACATTGATTTCATGATAAATCATCATGGTTATTCATTATTCTAATGAACTGTCAGGATCATGTATGGTCCCCTCGTTTTGCTAATTATTGGATAATAATAGTGATTATTGCAACTTGACGACATTGAGATCCGTCTCTATTTCCTCTCGATTTGTTATTCTTCTCGCCTGCATCAGCGGGGGTCCTCTGGCTTCATTGTGTCCTCTATTTCTCTCAAGGACAGACTGCCTCCTGTCTGCCTGTGTCAAAAGTAGGAGCTCTTTGCTGCAGCTGATGTTCTGAATGAAAATGTGGAAATATACTTTAAAAAAAAAAGAGATGAAATAGATATACAACTCGATAGTGATTTCACCGAGCCCCAAGCAATAATCTGTATAGAACAAATGTTTGCACAGGCAGTGCAAGTAACAAATATGATTAGGCAGGCATTGGTTTAGATTGTTCGGTTTTCTGTGGCGGCAGAGTTTAGTAAGGGCTGAGTACACTTTTAAATGTCAATATCCTCGATCATGTTCAATTAATTGTGGGAAGCTGAAATATTGAGCAGAGTAAAATTTGATTCATCGTGCAGCGTTAACTGCCATTCATTTTTATTGTCATTGCTGCTGCAGATCCTTTCTGTTAAACAGTAACTCAAAAACAGTCATGGATCACTTTCAAATTTTTTACCTTCATAGACTTTGGTATGAGTAAGAACTGTTTGATTGTGGAAAAAAGTAAGTTGAATATTTCTGACACAAGGGAGAAATTAATCACCAAAGCTTTTGACATTTCTCAAGTTCTCAACCTTTTGGTCTAACTTAGTCCAAATTCGCTGCATATGATTTGTCTCAAGAAGGTTTATCTTAATGTAAATCTTATTTTACTGTAATACTCAAAATTGTCTCACTAGAGTGAGCTTGTTTTTTTAAGATTTTTTCGGACCCAAATTCGTAACCGGGGCTGCGATTAGTCCAAATCTGGTGCATATGAATCTATTCGAAGAGTTCTATTTCAATTTTTTTCTTTCACCTCATTTCGAACCATTCAGTGCCCTATTGGTTAAGCTATTTGTCACAGATCTTCTAGTCTTCTTCTTTTTTTTCTTTTTTTTTAAATTAGCTGTTTTCTTAACCTACATCTTTAATACATCTAACATTTTGTTTTTTTTTTACATATACAGGTGAAGCCAGTGACCCAGAGGCGGATCAAGTTAAACAGAGATCTGGGGAGAAAAGGCAGCACTGAAATAGCCACCTCAGACAGAGCACCATCCGGCTCTGAAAAGGCAACCTCCTCCTCAAACCGATCCACTGCTGCCAACACATCTGAAGGTGACCGGCTCAGCAGTACAGCAGAAAGCACTGGAAGAAAGGAGCATACAACATCTGCTGAGAGGGAAATCTCCCGTGAGCGACCAGGGAGTACAGGAGAGAGACCTCAAGAGCAGAACAGAGGTTCAGGAATGGACAGAGAACAGGACAGGTCCTCAGGCTTAGATCGGGAAAGAGACAAGGCCACAGCATCTGACAGAGAGAGGGACAAGATCTCAGTGTCAAACACTCAGAAGGTAGCAGTTAAAGTGGAGAGAGATGCCCACGGAGAGAGGTCGGCAAGGCCAGAACGAAAGACCTCCAGTAGTGGGAGGTCTATCTCTGTGGATAACATGACCATTGGAGAGAAGTCGGCCATCTCCAGGAGAATAGTAGACCATCAGGAGAAACCAAGTATATCCTCTAAGGAGAGGGGGGAGGCGTCAGAAAAAGCTGCTAAATCTAAGAGGTCCGTTGCATTTGTTTGTCTGCTATTTGTCAAACCACCAACCCTTATCCATGAAAGAATGACTGAAAGAGAGCCTGATGTGTCAGTCACATGTAATGGTTCTCTAAACGAAGTTTGTTAATTTATAATTATATTTCTTATTTCCCAGGAGTGTGTCCAAGGACAGGTCGGAGAAGAGTGTCCCCTCTGGAGAGAAACCAGCTGCAGCTCACAGAGATAATTTGATTCCCTGTATGTGTGCATGTGTGAAGAGATGATAACTTTGATTTTGTATTTTCTAAATAAGCAATGATTAAACAATTTTCTTCCTCTCTTCTTCCAGTAGTGAAAGATGATGAGGAGCCTTCAGGGAAGAGCAAACCCAGGCTCAGCCGTAAAGCCCTGACCAGCCCCACTGTGACCCACAGCAGGTTAGTTAGTTTTATAACATGAATGAATATGTCCACTATTCCCTTCATCTTTGGGTTTTGTTTGTCATGTGTGTAGGACAATAAGCCAAAAAGAACCGATAAGTGCTATTTAGAATCTCCCACCGACTTAGTAACGTGTATGTGCATTTGGCTCCTATGACCCATTTGCCCGTTTACCTTTTTTTTCGTCCTTAGACCAGTTAAGTAGGCTCTAAGGACCGCAGACTGTTGGCTCCCAAAAAGTCTTGCAATTACAGAGATGTTCTAAAGATCCCATTGTCTAGTCAAAGTTGCTCGAATCCTAAGCCTTGCCCATTTTATCACCTACCACACATCAAACTCAGATAAAAATGTTGCTGCCTAATACACTGCTCAAAAAATTGAGGGAGCACTTAAATCACACATCAGATCTCAATGAAGATATACTGTACATTGCATAGTTTGTTGAGAACTAAATGATGTGAGAAGGTTCAATGGAAACTAAAATGATGAACACAATGCGGACGCAATTCTAAATAACACCCAAAATCAAAGTGAAAAACTGAAAATCAAATGCTGATCCAACTTCTGTGGATTTCTTCAATAACTCTTAATGTCTTAGTAGTAAGTTTGACATCATGTCCCTTCATGCACTTTTGTCAACGTTTGGGGGTGTTCCTCATCAGATGGGGGTGGAGTCCAGGGGGATCTCCTCCCACACCTGAATCAGGTAATCAGCGAGTTCCTGGAAAGCCTGTGTTGCTACTTGGTAGTATCTGATGCAAGTCTGGTCTGGGGAACATGAGGACATGAACGGTGTGTGCACTGTTCTGTCTGACGGACACAAGATAGCCTGACCTGGTAGATTGGTCCTGACATTTTAAGCATATATTTGGTCTTGCTGGATCCAAGTGGCAAGATTCCAGGATGAGACTCGCAACTGAGCATTCCATGATCTTCTCTGTTATAACAGATCTGACTGTCTGTAATAAACCATATATGAATGAATGAATGAATTTTCTTCAAATGATCAGAAGGATAGATTTTTCTTCATCAGGGCCTGTTAACGTTATCAATACCATCATCATCCAGGACCTGCCTACACACTAATCACATGAGGTCTGTCATTGTCCTGGACCAGAGGAACACAGGGTCCACTGCACCAGTGTTGGGTCTGACAAAGGTACCAGGATGAAATCCTGAGACCCAAGTAGCAGTCAGGTAACCGTTAGCTAGCCTGTAGAAGTCCAAGGATATGCCTCCCCACTGATCTACAACCAAATTGGTCCTGCTGGATGAAGTTTCAGGTAGCATAACGGTAGCCACAGTGTCTTCAGACTTGTACATCTCTCACATGAGCTCATTGTGAACCTGCTCTCATCTTTGAAGGAAGAACGCGCACCAATGGGTTGTTCTGTACAGCACTCCTTGTGTAAAGGCCTGTCTCCTGGTATTTCCTCCTGAGACTGTTCTGGGAGACATACTAAACCTTCCTGCAATTGTATGTATGGATGCGCCAGGCTGGAGGAGCTGGACTACCTGTGCAACCTGAGTAGGCTGCAGGTACCGAATCATGTTACCAGTAGAGACAAGGGCAGTAGCAGAATGCGAAACTACAGTAAAGCCTTCGTCAGGAAGGACGAGGAGAGATAAATGCTCTTGCCACCGCCGGCAGAACCATTCCCTGTTTGGGGGTTGTATTGATGTGCTGCCTCTCTTGCCCACCTGTTGTCACATTCATTTACACCAAAGCAGATGAAACTAATTCACAATTGCTTGTGCTTCCCAGCACGTCTTTTTCACCATTGACTACTGAGCCTCCCCGGAGAAGAGTTTCCAGCTGATGTCAGCAATGGGGTCGTGGTCGTCAACTGATGGTCCCTAGAGGAGCACATCCGACAGGAACCCTATAGGAAGCATCTGTTTGCAGAGCTAATTGTTAATCAAAATTTGGACTGTACAAAATGTTTTTCTTAGTGATTGCCGGATGTTCTGGTGCTACCACTGCTTCCTCTGTACCTTGGGCCCACTTGAAAAATTGAGCTATAGATTCATGGCTCAGGAAACGGCAAGACGCACTTTGATAAGTTTATGCTCAGCCCGGCAGAGTAAAGCTGATCCAACAACCTGGTCCCTGAGCTATTGGGAGGTTAGTGGAGTACCAAATAACAACAATAGAAGAACCATGAACCCGAAGAGACCCCATCTTGTCTTGAAGGATGGCAGCTCCTTTTATTGCTCAATGACCATTGCCTTCCAGTAAGTCATACACCCCTCTATCAAGATCACAAACTTGAGGGTGGCCTTAGGAGTCGTGACACTGTTTGAGCATCCATGCCAGGATGACTAAACATACCAGGATTTTTGCCTTTGCTGAATCGCTACAACGTGTGACTGGGAAAGCTCACTAATTTTTTCCAATCAGTTTCATCTTGAGAAGATAGGATAAAATGTTAAGATTTACCCTCCCTTCATTCTCACTCAGCAGTGAGGGCCCTCTCATACTTCAACGTTGTTGACTAAACTATGTATGACAGCCACTGACTATTTATGAAAGAGATGGTTATTGGGATTTAAAAAAAGAAAATTTTTAATAACATTTTCGACTTTGGTCTGAATCGACGTCAATGGTTCTAGCTGGTCTCTCTAAAGCTCAACCGGATGGAGTGACATATGTGCATTGTCGACCATGAAACAATAGCTTTTTCAAGGACCACGCTGTTAGGTAATGAGAAAACAGATGTTGAGTTTTAGGGGGTTGTTCCTCTGCAGCTTATTTTGTCCTTTTTCCTGCAAGCTTTGTTTTCTTCCTACGCAAGATTTCCAAGCGGATGAGATTCTTGTAGTCTTAGTAGCTCATGCTTGTTGTGCACGTATAGCACTTGCTTGTAACCAGCACGGAATCAGCCTCAGTGATGTTGCTCAGGCGATCAGCGATCACATCAAACTAGGCCTCCCGGTGTCAATCTATCTAGAATACGGTGTTAACTAAGACAAAATCACCTCCCAAAATGAATGATTGAATGGAGGGAACATATACAGAGGTTTGGCTAAATCAAATAACACATACGGGGTAAACAAGATGTACACCAACTACAGTTGAATACAAAATGTACAAAGCCCAAATGAGTAACATAAAGCAGAAAACTAGATGTTTAATCAGACAATGTTTGTGTACACTCCATATAAACCACTCAATGCTACAAGGAAATAGAGATTCCAAATAAACAAACTTAAATGTTAATTATTTGGGCGTAATAAATCTGTAACAACTTCATATAACCATGTGTAGCTGTGGACAACAGTGTTTAATCGCTTTCTGCAAATCAAATTTTCGTTGGGATTAAATTTATATCAGTGGTGTTGCTTTGAAATACAGCCCTTTATTTCATCTTTTGATCAGCTAACGGGACAAACACACCCACACTTTCATGCAAACAGTCAAAGGGTTCTCGTTAGAAAGAGAAGAGGAATGTGTGGAATGAGAAGGGCAGTAGCTCAGTTTTGGCCATTTTTGTTTTAATTGTCCATTTTGCATATCATATAGGTTTAAGAACACAATGTTCATGCTGTGCATTCCACATTTAAATTGTTTTATTTTTTTTTATCTCTATACTAGGTTGGCTCAAGAAACAACGCATAATTCGGATAAAAATAAGAGTCAGTCTTCAAAATCTGCACAGCAACCACCATCTAGTCCTTTGAACAGCCAAGGTGCCAGGCAGAGTACCACCCCTGCAGCCAGTCCCACCAAGGAGGAGCCGCTCATTCAGCCTCCTCCACGCTCCAAGTGGGAAAGAGAAGATGATGAAGAAGGCCTGGAAAATGGAGTTAGTGCTCCAAAGGAGCCCTCACCGGTTATGCATAAGGCGCAAGGCAGAGCGGCACAGATTGAAACACCTAAACTTATCAGAAGCGAAACTCGTGATGCATCACGGGAGGAGAAGAGAGGAGAAATGAGAGAAGAGAAGAAAAGGCGACTCCCGAGGGATGAGAGTAAAGGTGGCAGGACAGCACAGACAAATTCTGACAAATCAACTAAATCAAAAAATGTGAGGGAGGAGGGAAGGGGAGGAAGAGATGAAGGTAGAGCTGCAACAAGAGAGGAGGGGCGAGGAGTGACTGGAAAGGAGGACAGAACAATGGAGGCGAGAAGTGGGGTGCGAGAGGAGAGTCGCGGCCCAGAACCCAGGAGACAGCGTTTGTGTAGTGACCTGGGACGTGAGACGGACGAGGCAGCCTTCGTGCCCGACTATAGCGAGGGTGAAGGCTCTGACACGGAGAGAGGAAGGAGCGGCACACCCAGTCAAACTCTCAGTCAGAACTCTCAAAGCCCCAACCCGAGCAGCCACAGTGATTCAGGAACGACGACAGCAGACAAGAAGAAGAAGAAACATAAGAAACATAAGAAACACAAAAAGCACAAGAAGCACAGCAGCCAGGATAAAGAAGAACACAAGGAGCATAAGCACAAACACAAAAAGAAGAAACACAAAAAGAACAAAGACAAAGATGTAGATGAGAAGAAGACAGCGAAGGCCGAGGAAGGGCAGTCGATCTGAGATGTTAACGTTCTGAAGGTCTCCAAACGGATTCCCGATGGTACCTTGGATGTGTTTGGACTGCACCATTTTGACCTGCTGAATAATAATATTCATTGTTGTAGACATTGAGTGAGGGAAAACTTGAGGAGATGCTGTGATCAGCCGAGGGGCGAGTGGAGAGGACATTATGAGAACCAATCACAGCCGGCAGTTTGAAAGATCAGAAGAACACTGTACTCAGGGATGAGATTGCTTCTTTGTAGAGGAAGTGCTGTTTCTCTACCTCTGATTCTTTTGTGAATCGAGATTAAATGTTTCATATAATTTTTTTCTGTTTATTTTGTGCACAGTGTATTATTTGAACTGTTTGATAACCTTCATTGCGTTGTTGCTTTGAGGTTGGCTGAAAGCTGTTTGAAGGACTCTGCTCTTGATTTTGCATGCACAAGTTAGTGTGCTATGCTAACATGCTACGTTAACTACCGTCATATTGTTAATTCAACTGTTACAGATCCATTTTTTTAAAGGAAAAAAAAAATCTAGCTTTGTTAAATCTCTGAAAGTTGCTTTTTTTCCTTAATAAACTCACCATGAATGAAATGCAGTAGCTGCTGGGTAGATAATAATAATACAAATTTTGGAAATAGTCCGCAGTATAGTAAATGTGGTGTCAGAACTTGCAAAATCTAACGTGTTTTAGGTTAAAATGTTTTTTGTTTTTTTTGTTTTATTAAAATGTTTTGACCTCCATAAGTCAGTTTTTTTTAATTCAACATTAATTCCTAAGACTAAATGTTTCTCTGTAATGTAAAGTTGTAGAGAATCAAATAGACCACATTTAGCATGTAGAAACATTTCATAATGTATTTTTAAATGCTTCCCTTTGTCAGCGATCTGCTATGTTGCCTATACTGTATGTTACATCAGGTGGAGGTTCCTCAATTTTATTTGTAATTTCACAGGATAAATCAATTTGCCCACTAAGTTTTACAACACAAAAATAAAAAAGCATTAATAAAATGAAGTTGTTTTTTTATGTAATATGTTGGTTGAAACTACTAATGCAAGAGAGTACATGATGGTAAAATTGTCGAATGGATCGAAACTTAAAAACTTTACATATGGACATGGAGACCAGAATGCACCAGTATAAAATGTAAGTTCAGTACAGGCTTTATGGAGTACCGGTAGAAAAAACAATCTCAATGCAAACCAATATAATAAAAGTCCCATAAGATTTCTACTTTGAGTAACCGTCTGTTACTGTACTCACCAGGCGTGAGTAAAGCGAGCCTTTAAATTTACCTGCAAGTCCACCAAACTAAGGATCTCTCAAATACTCTGCAGCAGATCGTCTCCTGGTCCTTCCACTTCTTTTCAGCTGGCTGAGCCCCCAACTCAAAGTTTTGAGACGGTGCCTCTCCAAAGTGAGAGTTCACCAAATTGCTTTGTCGTAATGCTATAATGTAAAGGCTGCGAAAGACGTAATGTCACCAAAATGTTAGTGTAGGATATTTCAAAACCTACGACTGGGTGCGATTTCTTACAAAATTGTCCGTTAGTTTATCCGTAAGCTTGCTTACAAGCAAACAAAATAAGAACTGAAGACACAACTTTCTTCCTTGGCGGAGGTAATAAAAAGCTGATCAGTGTAATAATGCTGAATTATATCAAAGTAAATTAGTAAAAATAAAGCAAACTTTTTATTTATTTGAAAAAACCCCGACTTATTTCACAGCCAAAGGTTGCAGTAAGTTTGTGTAACCGCCCTTTTGGACATGTGGTGTATTGCAGCCAAACGACTCTAAGGCAGCAGTGTCATACTCAATCGCAGAGGGGGCCACAATTGCAAGTTCAGTAGGTCGGCGGTTCAAGCCCCAGCAGTCTACGTGTGGAAGGCTTCTTGAACAATACCCACAACCCCAATCTGCTCCCTGAGGGCTGCAGATAGCTGCCCTAGGCTCCTCAGTGATGGGTTAAGTACAGAGAACCCATTTCGCTACGTTTGAAACTCGTATGTTTGTTTGTGACCATAAAGACTTCTAGTTATGAAGCTATTTTATGTTGATACTGGGGATGTAATTCAGTTGCGGCTTTTCTTAAAATAACTGTGGACAACAGATTTTGAGCATGCAATAGCAGTGCCGGAAGTGATATTCTCACATAAAGCTGTATTTGCAGTAAACCTGAGTTTATGATGCACCCACATCACCTCAAATGATGTTGTGGTCAAAACATTTCAATGCTTTTCACCACATTTCAGTTCTTCCTGACAGCGTAAATATCCGATTTATCTGGAGACGGTTAGCTATGTTTTGTGCTAATATTCAGTATGTAAATTGCATCACTCCTGCATTCTAAAATTAGAACACTAATATTTCACAACCTGGAACTAGAATGAGAAATTAATTACGACCAAACACTTGCTTAAAGAATGCCTAAGGAATTTATTTCTTTGAGTTTTGTAGGGAGCAAATGGGGTTTCAGAAGGTCCAGGACCCCAGAACACGTGGACTGCAAGAGCAGTTTGGGGCTAAACACCCTACATCCTGAGCTACAGCCGTCCTTGTATGCACTTGAGTATTTTTCCCGACATCTTTTTATTCCCTAGAGCTTAAAACCAATCTCTGATGTATTCCTCACATCTTCAAAACAGGCTTCATGCTTATGATGATTATTTTATTCTCCATCGGATTAAAAAAGCATTGAGGCTGAATTAAACGTAACGAACAATAAAAGAGGGAAGACTAGGTGTATTCATCAGTGTAAATCACACATGATAAAATGTTAAATACTGGACAACAAAACAGAAACATACAAAACCATTATCTGGTGTGACTACGTTGTCTGTGAATGGCAATAGTAGAAATTTGAATTCAGTTTATATAGCTTATTTCAAAACTATAAAAATCAGTCAGGTTTGCATAAATTCAGCCCGTAGAAATGTTCTTTTTCTGAACTAATTTGTTTTTTTTTTACCGTAAATCTTACATTAGTTAACTAATCCTAAACACTTAAATACATATACTTGAGTTGAGAAGACGTATACTTCCTTCACCTCTGTAGATCACTAGTGTCTGCCTTTCAGTAAAACATTTTGTCTATCTGGCTACCAGCGTCTAACAACAGACCTGTGTACATAAACCTCATATTGGTAGTGGTGGCTTATGAGTCTGCTGAAACTGATGAATGATGGGACTAATTGATCTGCGAGGACGAGGTGGAGATGGAGGAGGAGCAAACCAGCAGTATGAATGGAGAGCGACATTTATATCCCTGAAAAATCAGGGATATTATGGATTTGACATTTTTGCTGCTGCATCTGCGTCCGCTGTAGATCCTTTGCATTAACACAATAACTCAAAAAACTGTTTCATGGATCATTCTCAAATTTTATACAACTAAAGACCTCAGTGCAAGGAAGATGTTGATTCGTCTTGGGAAAGATCAGTTGTGTATCCATGCCGTGCCATACCATGTTGGGCTGTAAAAGTTATGTAAAGAATATCACAATTATCCCTGAACTTTACTGCAAACCAATGAGGGGAGGCAAGCATCAGCTTGTTATGAGACCCATCGCCACATTCTGCTCCAGCTAAAGCCGAGCTACTGAGATTTGACTTAGGCACTTGAACGAGATTTGATCCAAATGTAAAGTGCATTATAAATTAAATGTATTATTATTATTATTATTATTAAACCACCGCAGTAATCCAGGCATGAAAAGACAATTGCATGCATGCGCCTTTCTAAATCAGGAAATGCGAGAGAAGATCTGATTTGGGTGATATTTCTTGAATGTAAGATTTATATTTATTTTCCCAGAGGGATATTTGTTTCCATGGTCAGTACACATAGCAACTTATAGTTACACACATAGCCACATACAAATAAAGTCAGTGCACAAAATCTCAATGAAGGCATTCATCATCCCAGCTCACAACAGGGTCAGTGAGGCAGTTTGTTTAGGGCTGCTATTGCAGAGGGGACAAAACTCCTGCTGTAAGAAACAGGATTTAATGAGATTATTGACATGTAGTTGTACGGCCAGTGGAAAGTTGATGCGAGGAATAAGAAGTCACCCATTAATATTAGATTGTAAATAAGAATATTTACAAAATACACTGTAGTAATCCAAAATAACTTCTAGAATCAACTGGCTCTGATGTGAAGAATTATTACAGCAACATGTACGTAGTGACTCAACATTATGACATTCATAAGTTACGTCACAACTCTCACATAGAGCTGATAAAAGAAACAAGGATGAACTGCAAATCATTAAAAGCCCGACACATTTGGAAATAACTAGAGGATATCATCAAAAGCCATTCCTCAGAACCAGTGGGGAGATTCTGGTTCTTGGCAAATCATTTCTTTATCGATATGAATAATTTAGGAAGTCTGTGCTCGACTGAGGTGAGTGCAGTGAGGGAGAGTGAACACTGAGTGGAGCTGTAAGTCTTGCAACTGAAAAGCCTGAGAGTGACAAAGATACAATAAAAATCTTTTTTTGTATGCCTCAGCTCCAAAATACACTCTCTCTCTATCCCAGAGCACAGTCCAAAGAGCTTCATTGTGTTTGTGTGTGTGCGTGTGTGTGTGTGTGTGTGTGTGTGTGTGTGTGCTTGTGTATGTGTGCGAAGAGAGTGCACCTAGCCAGAGAGGAGCCTGACTGGTGGATCACACACAAAGCAGGCTGAAGGCAGGAGATAGGTTCACAGACAGGCTGAGGGAACTTTGAGAAATGAAAGAGCAGCAGATGTATTTTCCTCACACAGCAGCAGATAAAAGCAAATTCTCAGCTTTAGTCGATACATTGTATGGGTGTGCGTGTGTTCATGTGCCTGTGTGTGTGTATTTAAGGTCATCCCTAATGGACTCAGATCAGTGAGACCATCAGAGAAGATTACTATATTGTTTTAACTCCAGCCCAGATTATCATCACAACTCATTACTCCTCTCATCAACCATCCTGCAGCGTTCATTCAGCATGTGTGTGTCTGCACTTCCACAAATGTGTGTGTTTGTGTGTTTGTGCGCACGTGTGCACCCAGGGCCACCCATTAAGGGGAAACAAGGGAAAGCTCTCTGGAGCACAGCAACTATATGGAAGCCAATGAAAGCAACCAGTAATCATATTTCTCTGAAATACAAGCAAAAATAACCAGATCAAATTTTTAAACTACTAACTGCTTCATATTGTTTTGGTCACCAAAACGGCACATCTTTCTATAAGAATTGGCATGAACTTTTTAAGCAATTTGAACTACAGTATATGATTTGTGGGATTGGACAACGCAGAATAAACTTTGCTTTCCAATTACAGTAATTAAACTTTGGCCCATGGCCCAGTTGACCAATTGTCCTTCCTTGGGCCACTTTGGTACTTACTTTCCAATGCAGACTGGGAGCACCCAACAAGAGCTGTTTTGGATATGTTCTGACCCACTCATCTCACCATGGCTATATGAGCATGGTCAAAATTGCTCAGAACCTCACACTACCCATTTTTCCTGCTTCCAAAACTTTGAGGCCAAACTTTTCACTCTCTGCCTCTTTTATCACACCCAACTACATGTCGCTATTCTGACTTCCCATATCTGTGGTTTTAATGCTGTGGATGATTGGTGTAAGTATTAAAACAACAAAAATATGCATTTTACGTGTTGTTGATTTAGTTAGATGTAGTCCTTTGCCAATATTGTAACATACAGTGGCCTACACATCATTTCAGACAAGAAAAAGACTTCAGACACAAAGAAGGGAACGAGCAAGTTATCATTGAGGTCTGGCAGCTGCTCTCATCGAGTCTGAAGAGGCTAATGAATGCCAGAAGGCTGGTGTCACAGTGGATGAAACTAGTCTAGAGGTATAGCGAGTGTCATCCTCTTTCTTCACACCTGTGAGAAAGAGGACGGGTTTGTTGGCATGAACTCCTCGTTCAGGTCCCTTCACAGCATCTCAATGGGACTCAGGTCCAGGATTTAACTAGGCCTCTCAGAAACTTTGATTTTATTCCTCTTGAGATATTTAGGTGGACTTACTCTCTTCGAGGTCTCTCTCTTGCTGCATGACCTAGTTACAATTAAGCCTCAACTGACAGAGTGATGACCTGACACTCGGCCTCAGAATTTTCTGGTAGAGAGCAGAATCCATGTTTCTCTCATTCACTTATTATTCTAAGTCTGGTAAGTCGTCCTGGCCCTGACCCAGCAAAGCATTTCCACTACCTCACACTGCCACAGCCATGCTTTATGGAATTAATGTTCATTTTTTGTTTTCCAAACAGTTCAAATTTCAACTCATCAGTCTATAGAGTATTTTCCCAAATGCTCTGAATTTCATCAAGGTGTGTTGTGGCAAAATTCAGATGAACTTAATGTTCCTCTGGGCTGCACAGCTCGTCCTTCTCCAGTGGATTCCATATTTGCCCTGGGTCTTTGCCATAGTGGAGTCAGGCAGCCTGATCTATGGTGACGTGAAAGAGGCCTGGAAAACGAAATGTCCTTTTGGAATGTTGACAACTTCTGTAAAGGTTCACTAATGTCTTCTCCATTTGTAGATAATGGATCTAAGAGTCCCAGAGCCACAGAAATAGATTAAACCCTTCCTGCAAGTATTTTTCAATCACTTTCATCTTCATCTCTTCTGGAATGTCTTTAGATTTTGGCATAGTGTAAAATTGGCGAGACCAAAGTAATGGTTTGGTTGAGCAGAGCTAACTAACCCTAACACTGTGCCTATACCCAGTTACTATAATAGTTTGTTATTTCTTTGGACTTCGTCTCTAATAGGGATAAAAACTTTTCCATACAGATTCATTTGGTATTGGAAAACGTTTTTGGTTGAATAGCTTGAATTTAGTATTTTCTCAGCTTGCCATTGTTTTATCTTACATTTTGAGCCGAGATCCAACACAGTTTAGAATCAGACTAACCCAAAAATAGAAGAAACCAGGAGGGAGTTCAGTCTGGTTCCACAACGTTGTATTAGGGAAGAGTGTTTGCGTAAGAGGAGAGAACACAAGCATGCTTTGACATGAGCAAACAATATTAAGGGAAGGCCTCCACTGTGCCCAGGCATCTCTGTGGGCAGGCCAGTGTGTACCTGTTGTGTATTTTTGTGTCTGCTTGGTTTCCTTCTTACAAGTATGACATAATTTCCTGTCTACAAGGCCAAAGGTTGCTAGGCAACTTCACTTGTGCAGATTGTCAGGAAAGATGCTTCTCCACAGACTGGTTCACAACCTAACTGTGTCTTATCCCTTAAATGTGATGTCCGTGGAGGATGCTTTGCTTGCTATGTGTGCATGACTGCCCATGTCTTTGGACCAATGTGCATTATGCTTGACAACACGGAGCGGAAGAAGCTAAGGGAGGACTAGGAGATCGGAGTGTAGAAAAGCAATGTCGGATTCATATGAACCACTGAAAATGATGAGTCAGTAATGCAGCTTCATGGTTGAGTTGTGCTTGTTGTTTGTCAAAAATAAAGTCAATTATTGGAATAAGAGCTGAAAGGAGATAGTCTATAGCCTTGGTTTATGGTTTATGGATGAAAGATTGACTATGATTATAAATAGCCAATGTTTTATATCACAACACCACAAATTATAGTCAAAGTATTTTGTACATCTGGTATATGCACATAGAGTGAGGGGGGAAATGATTAACCCCATTGTGTATTAGGCATATTGGCTAAACATACTCTACACTATACTACAGTACTCTTGTTCCTGTCTTCAACACCAAATGTTACTTTCTAAATTATTCAATGCCCTGAACAGAAGAATCACTTACATTAGCTCCCATTAGAAACTAAAAAGCAAATCAGAATTTCTCCAGTAAGCTCAAACCATTTGAATAAGACACAATGTTTTGGGTTTGCTCTTCTGTGTGGATCAGTTGAACAATATTGCAACACTGCAAATTGATCTGTAAAAATTATGGTTAAAAAACTGTTAAATGGCAACAGAAAAGACTAAAATTCAAAACAGTATATTCCCATAGTAGATATGGTGAGTTATGTTGAATAAAGAAACAGTAAAGATCTTGATTTTTTTTTAAAGTCAGAATATGTGTATAACTAGAATTTTATACCATATATGTCACTAGCAAGTCTACCATTTAAGTATTATTCTATCTAAAAGACATTTTGCTGTTTCATTCACTTACCAATGTTTCTACGGTAAAAACATGCTGAAAAATATGGTTTATATTTGAGAAAAAGTCAGCATTTATTGTAATTCACTGTCATTTTACGTCCTTGTAAACTGTACACGCATTGTTATTATAAATGTTTTTTCATGGTAATTTACCATAATGTTTGGAATACGGCCACCATATTTTTGTACCGTATTTTACCGTAAATTATACAGATTTTTGGATGGATGGATCAGCTGAATGCCTGGAGAAGGAAGGATGAGGCAGATGCTGACCCTTCCCTCAGCGAAGCACAGGAGTGGTTTGATGATGCTCTCGGGCCGTTTTGCTTCCTTGCACTGGAAACCTGCAGCGTGTGGAGGGCAAGATGGATTCAATAAAGCATCAGGAAATCCTAAAGAAAAAATCTCGCCATCTGTCAGGAAGCTGAAACTTGGGCGTGATTGGACATTAATGGACAATAATTCCAAGCAGACCTTAGAGACCTGGAACATTCTACGAAGGTCGTCACAGTTGCCTGACTTGAATGACAATAAAAAAAATATCAGATGGGATTCGAAGAAGCTGGCTGCATCTGGTTAAATCACAGAAGGTAGCAAAGGGCTTAGATTTCTCAGGAATGCTGCCAGAAAACTGGAATCTGACTATGCGCAATGGCTACAGACAAAAGTATGATGACAAAAAGTGGAAAAACCTCCAAGTATGCTAGAGGTTAATATCCTCTATCGCAGAAAAATCTTAGCTCTGGGTATCAACATGCTATAATACTTCATAAGATGTCTACAGATTCAGTCTCAAATACATAAAATTGATATTAGCAAATATGTACACTTTTAGTCTATAAGAGCAAAGGCAAATAGAATTAATAAATGTATATTACATGAAGGACAGTCGCAGCAAGAAGGAATATACTCTATGTGTGAATGAAAGGGAGGCTAGTGGAAAAGGGAGGATGCAAGGAGTATAGGTGGAGAAGGTGCAGTAGTTGAAGTAAAAGGAGTGAGAGCAGCTCTGCTGTCTGGTAAAAGATGGAGGCTCTGACCAGAAGACATGAGGCAGAGCAGGAGGTGTAGCTGTTTAAATGTTCTGTTGTTGGGAGTGAGGAGGATGGACAGGATTAAAACAAGTTCATCAGAGGGACAGTTCAGGTTCGATGTCTTAGAGACAAAGTAATAGAACCCAGATTGAGATGGTTTTGACACGTGAAAACGAGGGAGAATTGATCCATTGGTAGAAGGATGCTGGCGATGGAGGAAGAGAAGAGAAGGTTTGTGGATGCGGTAAGAGAGGACACGCAGTTGGTTTGTGTTACAGAGATTCAGATTCGCTGTGGCAACACCTTCAGGGAACAACTGTAAGAATAAGAAAAGAAGAAATGTGTCACCTCTGGTGACAAAGCAATTTCCCATCATGTCCTCTTCTGCAGCTGGATAGCTCAGGTGACACCACAGACTTTGGTGCAGGAGACTGGGGTTTGAATCCCAGTCAAAAGAGGGCGTGTCAGAAATCAAGTATGGACCCTTGGGCAAGGTCCTTAGGGCTACCAGTCCACCCAGCCACAACTAGTGCTGGTCCCGAGACCAGATAAATGGGATGGTTGTGTTAAGAAGGGCATCGGATTTAAAAACCTATGCTAAATCGATTTGCGGTCGCTGTGGTGACCCCTAAAAAAAAAAGGGAAAGAGCAAAACGAAGTTGCTTTTTGCTTTGCCTCTCGTGTTGAAGTTTGATGAACTTTGACTGCTGAAGTAGCAAAACGGTAGGGGGTTGGCCCGTCAAACAAACCACATAGCAGTTAACCGATTTCCATGTGTCCCCTCCTGCATGGCCACATTCAACATGGTCATTCGCCAGCATTCGATCCTGTGAGACCAAGCCTTCAATACAGACAGATAATTGCTTCAGTGTCCTTTGACTCCTCCGACGAAAACTGAAACTTTAAGAAGCTGACATGGACACCTCTTACCCTGTCGAGTGTGTGTTCCTGCTCTGTTCACCCCTTCACTTACAGCTACTGTAACGGGGTCAAGTGTAGCAACAGGCAGGATCCGTGTCATGCTGCTCATGTTTAAACCACACGTGTGCACGTACAGTATGTGTCTGTCTGTGTCAGGATGTGCCCTGAGGTGGTCGTCATGGCAATTTCAATGACTGATCAGGATTATTGATCTGTAATCGAAATACCCCAGCATGTGGGTACACACTTGTGACAACGGCACACAATAAAACACTCACCCATATTTAATGTTATGTGTTGGTCACTATGGATACACACCCAAGGGGTACTTAGCAAACACAGTTAATAATGTTTGGCCCAGATACCCACCCTCTTCTGATCACAGAGGGGAATGTATTTCTTGAAGCATGTGTGTGTTTGTGTGTGTTTTCCGGTGACTAATGTAAACCATCACTGAGCACAACACAGTGACAGAGCTGGAGTAAAAAATGCATGAAATGATCCTTTGGAGCAGAAAGAGTCTTGCATGAGTTACACAAGACAGTAAGTGTGAGGTGGATGAGATGAGCTGGAAGGAGAGGGAAAACCAATGGGAGTGAAACTCACAGCCAGGGAGACCCAGTAGCAACACACACGCACGCACGCACACACGCGCACGCGCACGCACACGCACACACACACACACACACACACACACACATCAGTTCTCCTCTAACGGAGAGGAGTCTATGACAGTGTTTGTGTGGTCGGGTGTCCTAGATATGTTAAAACTCTTGTATTGTGATATGTTTGATGCTGCTTCTGTTAGAGAGAGCTGTGAAAGGTGTTCTGTGTCCTTTGATTGGATATTGCGAGGTACTCCCTGCCATGAAGGAAAATGTAATCTCTTTTTCCACACTACTAGTGAATGTCTTGGTCGGTCCAATAGTTTGGTCCAGGGCAATTATATTGACACTTTAGATTGGAGATTTTTAGCCCTGGAGGATGAAGCAGACTTGATTACATAAACCCACCTGCTCGAGAAAAAGGTTCTGTATCAGAGAATTTCAACCATAATGTTTTTGTGAGCAATTAGGGAGATGAAATCCGTCACATGTGCATATAACAGACTTAGACTTAGACATGCTTTATTGATCCCAAATTGGAATTTCACTTGTGCAAATTTACATATACCCAACATCAACGTAAAAATATGAAAACAAGAATATAAATATGACTATAGAGTACAGATGTGCTCAATGTAGAGTCTGTGTGAAAGTTGTATGCTGTTAGCCAGTAGCAATGAGGCAGATAGTGCATTAGTGTAAAAAATATGTGCAAAGAAATACTTGTGGTGGGTTTAAGGTGAATTGAGGTGGGGTGTGTCCTCTGTAGGAGAGGAGTGAGTTATAGTAAAGGATTATAGCTCTTGGCAGGAAAGATTTCCTGAAATGGTCCTTGTGATAGCGGTGCTGGATGAGTCTGTTGGAGCAGGAGCTCCGCTGTCCTTCGAGGCAGTTTGTGGAGAGGATGATCAGGATTAACTATGATAGATAACAGTTTGTCCAGTGTTCTCCTCGCCACCAGCTCCTCAAAGACTTCCGGTTTGCAGTCAGTGATGGAGTCGGCCTTCCTAAACAGTTTTTTCCGTCTATTGGTGTCTAGCTCTGACGCTGCTCCCCCAGCACACTGCAGCATAAAATAATGCTCTTTAGACAACAGCCTTCTGCCACCAGACTAGTAGAAAAATCTATGTATAAATATAAATATATTGTCAATGAGGAGAGATGAGCTGTTTATTACAACAGACAAAATGTGATAATTTCTCTGTCTGTCTTGTAAATCCATTTGCATCCTGCTTGGGCTTCAGCACACAACCACCAGAGGCGCACAATTCCGTGCACTAATGGATCTGGTGCCAAGCCGGATAATACGGCGGGGTTACGTCAGGAAGAGCATCTGGTGGTAAATATGTTCCAGCTCAACAACATGGATATGCAAGCTAGATGCCTCCAAAAAAGACACCACCATCACCAAACAACCTCTCCACTAGCGCATGGTCTGACACAGGAGATCCAGCAAAATAGGGCAGGACTCACAGACCATCAGCATTTCTCAAGGACCAGGGATACATTTTTGAAGATGTTCACATTCTGGACAGAGATGATGGATGGTTGAGGTGGGAGTGAAATAAGCCATCTATGTTAAACTGGAGCAGCCATCTCTAAACCCCACCCTCAATCAATGCAGGCTTAACATCTCTCCCCAGACAATTTCCACCAACATTCACACCTGGAATCACGTTATACTAATGACTGTTAAGGTTCTGTTCGGACGCAGGACCCAAAAGCAAACAAGACAAAAATTTACTGAGAACAAAAAATATGGTTTTTATAAAAGGCTCTAAAACAGCAAAAGCAAGATACTATATGGATGATTCAGAAGCAAAAATAATCTCGGTCCAAAACCAAGGCAACCCCCCCAAAAAAAGTACAAAATAATGAACCACCAAGGACATATAGTTAAACAGGGAACCATTAAAAGAGAAGGACAGAGTGAAACAGGTCTTCTTACGAAGGTTACACAAACAAACTGACAATAGAGGAATACACAGACTTAAACTCAATGAATTGTTAGGACAACTGGAGAAAGGTGAGGAGTGGGTATAGGTGATCAGGAATCATGGAGGGGACACTTGGAATCAGGATTCACACATTCACACACAGACAGGAGGGAAGAAAGGAAGTGGAACCCAGAGCTACTAAAAGAGGGACATACTATGTGAGTCAATTAAGGAAACATGGAGAGAAGAAAGTACAAGGAAATAAACAGAAATAAAAACTTAAATAAAAACCAAGATAAAAGCCTATACAAGAACCTATAATAACCTATAACAATAATCTTACGAAATATAAAACAGAACCATGACAGGAATCCCATAACTGTAACCCTACACACACACACACACGCACACACACACACACACACACACACACACACACACACACACACACACACACACACACACACACACACACACACACACACACACACACACACACACACACACACCAGTCAGTTAGAACTGAGAAGGCCTCTTGGGTCAGAGGTGAAATGTCTTGAAATGAAAAAAAGGAGTCCGGTTCCTTCAGGAAATAAAGACGAGAAAGTGTGTGAAGGAATATTCATAATAGAGCTTCCTTATGCGGCCTGAATATCATATGTGTATCATATCGCACAGAATAACAAATTAATACATCACAGAAGATGGAGGATGGATCATTTTAGAGGTGCTAAACCCTGATGTTCTCTTAATGGCCCTTGAGGTGCCCCTGTCCTGTCCTGTCCTGTCCTGTCACATGACTTTATTTTGGGACATCTCAATGTTTTATAGCACAGTGATGGTGTTTAAAGCCTGTGGGAGATTTCATAAAGGGAATGATTTTCATATTTGATGCATATTGGACAATAAGAATTATTACATAGATTAGTACGTGTTGTAATAGTATACGTTACCTGTTTTTATGTATTTTATGTACTACTGTACAAATTTTGGGAACAAGTGTCTTATGTACTGTTTGTGTCTTAATTTAGAATTTTATATATATTGAAAATGAATAATTTTCATATCCCAAGCTTTTTTTTTTATGTTCCTGAACAAGACATCTGTGTCTTTGCTCAGAGCATTAAAGCCAGTTTTAAAGGAATAAATAATAATAATAATACATTTAATTTATAATGCACTTTACATTTGGATCAAATCTCAAAGTGCTAGAATGACAATTTTATACTCCTTACAGAAGAAGGGAATGTACACCGATATATTATTATTATTATATTATATATTTTGCTCCTCTATGAAAAGGAACTGCCTAATTTAGAAAAATCCCACCTGCATCACTGATTCAAAATGTTGTAACGGCAATTCATTTTGTGTGTATCACAGGAGAATGTGCCATGGCCATGCATTGTCCAGCGTGGGAGTGTTAGACCCAGATCACACAGTCACTCATTGTTATACAGCCTCTTCAAAACGCTCTGCGAAGGCAGGTCAGACAAAACCGAATGAGTGAAAATATTAATTTTATGAATGGTTAGGAGAGCTGAGCCGAGGAGAGGAAGGGAGAAAAGCAATACAATCCCTCTTGGCAGATTTAGTCTCACCTATTGAGTCTGCAGCCACAGTCCTGTTACACCAGAGTTTATTTGACCCTGAAGCCTGAGCATAAACTCTTCAGATGTTAGCAGCAATGAGCAAACTCACAGAGACTCTCTTCCTGTTGATGACTGAATAGAAATAACTCCTTTATATTTCTAAGGGAAAATATTCTGTGTGCCTGAGTGCACTTTCACTATTCAATGAAATTATTCTTCTCTTTGTGCTTTCTTCAAGACCATTTTTGAAGTGTCTCCTGCTCTCACAGCTTATACAGCACATGTGCAAATTATAATTAAAAGTGTGCTGCTGGATGGGCGTAACTGTGCTATAAGTTTTGGTAACAATTTGAAGAGATTTGTGAAAGAAATATCACAGGAAACAATGAGAATTTGCTCAATGAGCTCAATCTGTAACCATGGCAACTCGGCAAATTTAACTATTATTGCTACTGCTACTGCATGTTTCTACTATTCATACCAATGTGTAGCCGTGGCAACATAGCAGGTGATTCACAATGACTACTAAGCTTCACACGGTGAAAAAGCTCAGGTTCATTCAATGAAACAGACCAGGTTCATACAGTGAAACAGACCAGGTTCATTCAATAAAACAATACAGGCTCATACAATGAAACAGTCGATGTTCATACATTGAAACACTCCAGGTTCATACAGTGAAATAGTCCAGGTTCCTACAGTGAAACAATCCAGGTCCATAGTGTGAAACAGTCCAGGTTCATACAGTGAAACTGTCCAGGTTCATACACTTGCTTTAGTTCCAACATCAGACACACATTAATCTTGGGAAATATTCTAAATATGTTTATAATCTTACTTATTAACTGTAAGAAAGGCAAATCTATCTTTATATATTTATCTAAAATGAACCTCAGCCTACCAGAGGCTCCGGGGACAGAATATAAACGTCCAACAACTGAACAGTAAGTGAGGTCCACATGCAGACATGGAAACATCAGCAGAAGAGCGTTTAAAATACTGATCCCTTATAGCTGTTTGCTTAGATGTCTTCCATACTTTAGCTCTAATATTAATTCCCAAAGTGGGAACCAGGGACAGCGACGCTGCCTTGAGGGAATTGAATGGAATCACTAGAGAAATAAGCAGTAGTTGAGTCTCGTTGCTATTTTAAGACATTAAGAAGACCTAATCTGCCTTTTATCCACCCTCTTCTTTGGTATCTCCTCAGTCTAATCTGATATAAGATATACACATTTTTCCTTCAATAAGGGCTCATAGGAAACATGATATATTTGGTGAACAGGGCTGCAAAGTAAAAATACATTTAATGAAGTAGTCTGTAAATATATACAGTTTTCAGATACATGTGCAGTATTTTAGTCTTATTCCACTTCAAACATCGCATCAAGCATTTTCTCCATTATACATGTATCCCAATACACTCTGGGGTTTACAATTAGAATACAGATGCCATGCAAATGATAAAACATTGCATGTAAAACAGGATGAAAGAAGTTCCTCTAAATAATGAGTGATTTTACTTTTTATATTTCACTTTATGCTTCTGATAAAACCCTTGCAGTAGAGTAGGAATAATGTGTCATGCCCAGTACTCCTCATAGCTCTGGGTTTGGAGGATGGACCATCTTGCTGAGGGTGACTCTGCAGCATCATGTCTCATACCAGCAGCAGGTTGGTGAGGGAACTGGATGGGGTGCACTCTGAGGCAGAGGAGAGGGGACAGGTCACATGCTCTGACCTCTTCCATTAGAATCAAGTTCTCTACTGTCCAAAATAATGCTCTTTCCAGACCAACTTTCAAAATAAAATAATGGGATGAAATAATACAAGATGAACTACCAAGTTTCTATAATTCACTCAACATTGGACAGGTAGGCAGGCAGACAAAATAAAGAGTAAAAATACATGTACACAGATATTTACATAAAGGTACAAAATAGGAAAGGAAAGTCCAATCTTCACATATTAAAGGGGTCCAGTCTTCTAATATGCAGAATACAGTTAAAAGGCAAATGCATGAGGTGGATGAATGGTTTCAGTGGGGCGACTGAAGCCATTGGGCCACTGCAGTCCACATGTCCAAGTGTCCTTGAGAAAGATACTGAACCCCATGTTACTCCCAATGGCTGTTCCATTGGTGTGTGAATGGTTAACGCTCCGGATGAGTTTCATGGCCGCCTCTATCATCACTGCATTATTTTTTGGGTGAATGGGTGAATGCTGACTCGGGTTGTAAAAGCGCTTTGTTTGGTCAAATAGACCAGAAAAGCACTATATAAGTACAGTCCATGAATAGCCTCACATGTAGAGTAGATTGTCAAGAGGCAATTCAGGCCAACAACGGTCATCAAATGACCAAGGTCAGAATTAAATATCTTTGATAATCTACCTGACAAATAGGTGATTATGTTTGGTTGTCCATGCAGATGTAGCTAACAGCTAATCTTATCGATACCAAAGGAGCAGAATGGCTTTAAATCTAGGCTACCATTATCCTTGGAAATAAAATAAAGGTCAATGTGAATTAGACACTATTCAGAAAGCGCAGCCCTCCACCAGGGGAGCCTAGTTCTGCCATTTGGTCACTGCACCTTTTAAAAGCAACAGTCCCGTGATAGTTTGACCCTACTCATAGGACTCACAGTTTCAGCTCCAACAGGATTCTAGCGGCAATTTTGTAGGATTATTGTTTGTTATCTCACAGTAATGAATCATCTCGATTATCAGATCCAGAGGGTTACTGGGATAAATTTGGTGCAGATTAATTTCCAGATCCACTAAATTTGAATTAAAAGAAGAATTTTCATGGCTGTTAGTCTGCTCTGTGAATTTTGGTCACAGGGTAACCATACAGCGTTGTAGACATTAACCCTCAAAGTAAGAACCAAAAATATTGGAGTTACCCCATCTAGCAAAAGTAAAAACAAAATCCTTAAGAAAAATCTGATCCATGTGATAATCTGGATCACCAACAGCATCCAATGGATCGTCCCTTCTGGCTAAGATTAGGTGTAATATCTGTTCTTATTAGTTTAATATATGATGAGAAATTTTGTTTATGTTGTGGAATTGTAAATAAAGAAGAGATATATATATTCCTAAGAAAATAAATGAATAGATTAATTTATAGATGCACAAATACACAAATACCCCCCCATTATGTTAACATTACATATATCTGACTAAGTAGCATTTCAAAAAACAATTCCAGAAATGTTTCATGTGAGCCATTTGCAATATTGCAAATATAGCAATGGGTCTGAATTTATTATAGGTTAAACTCTGTTGTTACAATGCAAAAACTGTTTGCAACTAAGGTTAGCATACAAAATGAACTGTAAAACGAGAATTGGTGATGGACTGAAAATACATTACTTTAAATGGTAACATACAATTGAATTAGACTAGAGTTGAAGTTATTGGTTTAACTTATATATACTTTATTAACCTATCGAATTATTAAACAATTATATTAGTTTTTTTCAATTTGAATGAATAATTTAGTCAACCCAACATTTAAGCTCAAACTATTCAGACTCTCATTCAAAACTATGGGCATTTAGAGTCCACACAGAAAGGCCCCGAGGCCAGAAGTGGATTAGAACCTGCGACCCTGTTGCTGTAAGGTAACTGTGCTACCTACCCACTGCTCCATGAAAATACTTAATTCACTTTAAGTATCTATATTTTTTCAATTAGATTGAGTCAGAACTTATTAATTGAAAATGCATAATCTAATTGAATTTGGAAGTTGAAAACTGAATTCAATTGTTTGGTTCCAGTTTAAGCAATTTTTAAAAGTAAGTTAACAATCCTCTCTTTTTACAGTTTAGGCTGAAATGTGTATATTTATTCAAAAATAACCGGTATCAAGTTTGCGACCGGGATTCTTATTTCTTATTTTGAAGGTAAAAGCCATCAATCTCCGGTCCTGTGTACGGCTGGCTTGACGTGGCTCTCCCTCTCCCCGGTGCGCCTGAACTCCGGTACCTGACTGACTCCGCAGCGCGCATCCAGAAGCTGCGGGGACGCGGACGCACGAGAAGCCGCCTGGTCCAATTTAACCTCACTTTCCCTACTTATTTAAACTTCTGCGTCACATTCCTCTCTATTTCCATCTCAAACCCATCCTTTCCGACTGACGAACTGAGTTCGGATCCCGTCAGGAGGAGGCAGAGGAGAGCGGGCTGCCATCAGATGGAGCACCGGGGCTCCGGGAGCTCAGGGCACGCGGCGGACCCGGAGTGAATGACGTTAGTTGATGGACGCTGCTCCACGGTAAGATTGGCGGTTAAAGTTTTTGCCTTTTTGGGTACTGATACACTTAACTTGCTCTCCTGTCCCGCGCGCTCCGCCGGATGAATGCCTGTGCCAAAATGTCCAGATGATGAGATGTGGCTTTTTGTCGGAGGGGAATTAAAAGAATATAAATAAAGCCTATTTTCCTGAACGTGGTACGATGAGCCTGTAGTATAGTAAGTTATAGCTTTATACCTTAAGGGAGGCATTTACAGTTTATTCCAGGGCTATTATAGTTTCCCAAGCAGAATAATGATGGAAATTGCTCTATCTCCATAGTGGTCGTCATACTCGTTGGCCCTAAGAGGAATACATGTCATTGTATATTATGGATGGTAAAAGGAAATGCGTGATGATGTAAATGATTGGTAAGGATTGCATTTATGACAAGAGCACTCATGGGCTTTAGAGATCCTACAGAGGGTTGAGTATTTTTTACTCTGTTCGATGAATGAGATTTAATGGGATGGTTTAATTTCCACATGACCTGATGTTAGAAAACAGAGGCTGATAATGAGCTTCTAAAATGTTTTGAAATGACTCATCAGCAGCTTTTTACCCTTGCAGAAAAATATCTTCCTCTTTTTTTTCAATGGGTAATTGATGTCCACCCAGGAGCTACAATTGAATCACAACAAAAAGGCAGCCCTGGATACTTCACACAGTCTAGGCTACGTGCCCATAATGAAAACACTCAGGAATTAAACATTCTGGCATATTCAGTCTCATAATTTTCATCAGATGCACACAGAGATGCACTTCTCTCCTGTGTGAACTTGCATGACAGCTCTTCTATTGTCCTGAGACTGTAGACGAAGAAGATTCCTGCATGGACTCGGGGTTGACTAAGACTTCTATTTTCATGATTTATCTTTATATTGGATTTCCACACAATCCATGTTTTCCTCCAACTGGCCTGGGAGTACATTTACCAAAATCTCAGGGGACTGATTAGGATTTGGAGTAACACAAGGTGGATCAGTGGGGAGCATTTGCAGCGTGACAATCTCTGCTCCAACTCCAATTTCCCCCGTCTAAATCCATTCTGTACTACCAAATAAAGCAGAGTGGTAAAACATTTGATGTCAGGAAATGAAGCCACCGATGCGATCATGCTCTTAATTTAAATTGAGATTATTATTCAATTTGACACTACATACAGACATTTCAGTGCTCAAGAAACAGCAATTAGTACTAAGAAATACCAATAGGCTGCTGCAGCTTGAAAATGTTTGTGTTCCATGAGATTTTTCTCCTCCTAAACTTATAAAAAAATATATAAAAAAATTATATTAACAGTTTTAGTCGGAAATATATTGTAAATGAAAGAAAAGAAGTCCCCATCTCCACACTTCATTCTCCTCACAGCAGTTTGAAACAGCCATCTAAGCTACTTTATCTCTGTATGTACAGATTGTTTAAAGCCCGTCTGGATTAAAAACATCAGCAGTAATGGCCTGTTGTCATCACTGAATTGTACTGCTGTAGGATTATGATGAAGGGGTCATAGTGCTTCCTGTCTTCTGCAATGACTCTATATTTGCACTTTCACTCTTGCGCTTGCATTTATTTCGATTTATATTTCCTGCCCAGGGAACACGTTCCTCCTGTGATATTTCTCCTGACAGATGAAGAACCGAAAATGTTTTTTTTTATGCTAGAGGGTAAAGGGTCTCGAGTACTGGATGTCAGGCCTGACAGTCCGTACAATTCCAAGCTTCAGCACCAGGCATAAGGCACTGCTAACATTGATACATGCACATGTATGAACATGTTGCCTGTTCTGTTGTGAACAGCCTCCCGGTGCCCCTGCACCCTCTTCCTCTTTCAGGTCCAGGCTGTTCACAGCACAGCCATGACAGGCACCCAGGAACCAGACCTGCATGAGCAGCGCAGAGGATCAAAGCAGGAGGAAGGGGATGATGAAGAGGAGGGAGAGAAAGTGCATGTGTCAGTTGAGGGAGAGGAGAGGGAGCCGTACAAGGAGGAGGAGGAGGAAAAGGAGGAGCTGCCATACCCCTCTCTAGCGCCAGTGGTTCTTTTGGCTTTGACCCAAACCAGCCCGCCCCGCTCCTGGTGCCTTCGAGCTGTTTGCCACCCATATCCTTCACAGTGTTGAGTGTGTACCTGAATAGACGCAAACATAAGTGTGCACGAGCGCCCTTCTGTTTATATAGTGAGGGAGACATTGTCTGGTTGAATTTCAGCTCTGCACTTTCTCAAAAGCCTCATACCTACAAGGCACCT
The DNA here is from genome assembly GCA_009660295.1 of Lophius piscatorius. NCBI lineage: Eukaryota > Metazoa > Chordata > Actinopteri > Lophiiformes > Lophiidae > Lophius > Lophius piscatorius. The sequence continues at coordinate 23,126 of VRLP01002636.1, read as the reverse complement.
CGCGCCTAGATGTTTACTTTACTTTTAAACACAGGGGATACAGATAGAAGGTCACCATTGTTCACATCCATGTATGTAAGTGTGTTTGAAGGGCCTCAGGTATTTCTTTGGCTGTTGGACATTAGCTGTTGGAAAAGATGGCTAACATTTTTCCCTTATTGGAGGTTTCCATATTGACGAGTCCTAATGAATCTCCAGGGTTACAGTCGCCTGTCAGTAGCATTGTTACTGGCCTCCATCTGTACGGCACAAGGAGCCACAAGTATTGAAAACTCGTGACACCTCCGAGAACCTTGATCTGCTTCTGTCTTCAACGTCTCACCTCTCTGTCTGTCACCTCGGTCTGAGCAGCTCTCCACCCCTGCTTTACACGTGGAAGTGTTAATGTGTGTAGTTCTTAGCACTGTAGCATGCAAACATGCGCGTGCGTGTGTGTCATCGGCTATGAATACTGTGAGCCGTGCAAAAACGTCAGCAGCACCTCAGGGATTTGTCAAAGCTTTCCAAATTGAGCATTTTCCACTCCTTGTGACTGTATTTGTGTATGCCAACCTGTGCATGCTCCTCTGTTTGTGTGTCTGTGTGTGTGTGTGTTGTTGGGCCTTTCTTCTATGCACATCTGTGGTTATTTGCCACCATCAGCACTCTGTTTACCCCATAAAATATAAATATATAATTGCTGATTAAATAAAATGTAAACCAAAAAAATAAAAAATACAAATCCCATGAACTCTGCTCTGCTGTCTGATGGTATCCTGGAACCCTGTTTGCTTCCTGTCTCAGCACTAACTTAGTGGACACACTTAGAAAGAAACAGACACACACGCGAGCAGCAACTGTGAATGCCCTCACATAAATGAGGGAATCTCCCATGGAGAGGCTCTTTAGAGGAATCACCTGGTTGCTTGGCAACAGCGTAGCTCTGCCCCGATAGCCCAGTTACTTCCGATTGCTTATTTCTTTGTTTTTGTTTGTGGGTCTGCCCGCCTTCCTGCTCCAGACAGCCTCCTCCCAATTTATGTTTATTCACACGTACTTCAAATCTTCGTGCTTACAGTGTGTTTGTGTGTGTGTGTGTGTGTGTGATGGTGTGTGTGTGTTTACTGTGTGTGTTACTGACAGTGAGCTGTGGGGATGTAATGTGCCTGGACGTTCTTTGGCAGTGACATTTATGCGAGCACACTGGGTATGTGGGTTTGGGAGTGGGGGGTAACAGTCCCTAAGAGGAGTTGTAAGTCCCATTTTTCCTGAGGTGACCCTGCCTTCCTTTTTCGCACTTACTACATATAACAAATTAATTTCACATCTCCTCTCATTTCATCTGCTCCTTACATGAGACATGCTCCATACCCCCCCCCTTCCAACAATCCGACAGCACATAACAAATGTATTTGGACCAGTGACAGGACTGGCTCTTGCTATTATATAACATTGCCTTTCGTTCCTTGATTTCTCTTAATTGCTCTCTCTATGGAAGACGATGTGAAGATGTGGAACGAGGAGGCTACTTTGTGAAGTGCTGAGCTTTCCATATGGCAGCCATCACTCTCCTTTAAAGTGTAGCACATGACACATACAGTAACACACACACACATGTTGGGAGGTGTAACACACACAGACACACACACAAACACACACACACACACACACGCACACACATGGCATAACTTATTCAACACTGCATGAAACATTTAGAGCATTTCCTTTTGTTTAAAGATGAGAAATGCTGTATCTGTCACTCCTATACAAGTACCCCTCTCTGCCTGCTTTTCTTCTTCTGCTCTTTTGTCTTACTCTCAGTTCTCTTTACTCACCATCAATCCCTCATCATCCTATTTATCCTTTTTCTTTTGTTTTTACTTTTCCTAAACTGACTCCCGGGCTGAGGTGACATAGAGAGATAACGATAGATAGGAGGAGTCTTTATATTGGAATTCTGCAAATAGAGTGAACTGTCAGAATCATTTCATCAAATTAACATGATTCTTGCAAGTGTTTCCATGGTTACCAGCTGTCACAGTCAAAAGGGGAGGAGCCAGGACTTGCCAACTTTGAAGTAAATTAAATCTGGCCACCTCCATATGATACACTGTCCTCTTCTATTTTGCATGAACACAAACACACCCATGGCGTTTGATCTTTGAGATTATCAGGTTATGTGAAATCAAGTGAGTGTGTATGGATTCTTGAGTAAAAGTGCATGTAGAATAATCAGAGCATCAGTGATAAGAACAGGTCGTCGGTCATTCATATACAGTAATTCATATGTGAGGATTCCCTCTCAGACCACCTCTCTTTAGATAAGAATGCTCCTTGAGTTTTTAACTAATGGCTTTGTTAATGGTTAAAAAAACCCATTTACTACTCTGTTACAGATCAGTGCTCTAGCCTTACATTTACTTTGTCTTTTACAGTAGCCCTTAAATTAATCAGGGGGGGCACTGTTAATGAGGTACTTCAACCAAAAAGGCTCCGTTCATGGCTCACAATAAAGTCAAACTATATATTCTATTATTGTTAAGAACTGCTGTAGGAACAAAGTTTGGACCCATGTGCAGACACAACGGTGGCAGAGCTGGAGCAGGTGCAGTTAGTGATTTAATCTATCACAAATCCAAAGTCCTAAATCCAAAAAGGCAAAACAGGGCATTTCAGGATCAAAACCATACATTCAGTAGATGAGGGAAACAACTAAAAATACAAGTCAAAAGCAGGAGCAAAATCCAGGGAAACAAAATAAGGTCAAGAACAAGGAATAATCTAAACAAAACACTAGGAGAAAAACGTACAATTGGAAAACACTAGGGGACATCAATGACGTGTGAGCACAGACTATATACACTGATCTAACGAGACAATGAGACACAGCTGGATGGGAAACACAGGTGAGCATGATGAACAATCATACAAGAGGAGAACAGAAGCAATACTGGAAAATACAGACACAGAGAGGGAGAAGGAGAACCAGTGAAACACGAAAAGATAACACATAAACTGGAGGCAAGAGAAATATAACCAAAAAAAAAATAAAGAAAGGAAATATAATATTAAATAGATTGAAGAAACAAGGACAGGAAGAATAAACCTAATCAAAACAACAATAGCAACGCTTTCAAAGTAAAACAGGATTCATAGAGCCGGACGGTGAAAATAAATCTTCAAAGAAAAAAAACAGATAACCAAAACACAATACACCAAGAAAAAACTCGACAGTCATGACAATTATGGCCTTATAAACATTTGTAACTACTTTTTTATCACGCTGTAGGTGACAGCAGTTATAGATGTGAGATTCATCCAATGACTTTATTCTGATTTTATTTCTACTTTTATGTCTAATTATTAGATATATAAAACACAATCAAAAAACAGAAAAAAACTAAATCAGAAATACTGAAACACGTACATCTTGAGCAAAAAACAAAAAAACATTATTTTTCTTGCGGTTTCACTTTATTATTATATTCAACATTTAATCAATGACAGAGAGGTTTCATTTTTTAAGAAACACTAGAAAATCACATTTTTCCCATGAAGATATCTGATCATCATCATTATTAGTATTTTTCAGCTTAGAGCAAGAGGGTTTGAATCCCGACAAAGAGTTTGCATGTTTTACCTCTGTTTACATGGTTCCTTTTGAGTGCCCATCAGGCTTCCTCCCGCAGTTGGAGGCCATGGAAACCAGGTAAGTTGGTGACACTAAATTGGCCAAAGGTGTGTGTGTGATCGAAGGTGTGAGCGTGATCATTAATGTGTTGACCTGGCAATGAAATAATTTCCATCTTCCAAGGGACTGAAGATGGAAATTTGCTCTGGCTATAATCTTGCATATTTACATTTATATGTTCATTAATATGCACTGACTTGAGACCTTTCCGGCATGTACTGTGCCTCTTGCCCAACATCACCAAGGACTAAGGGTTTATGAAAATTTTTTTTGAGAAGATAACCCCGCCGTTAAAGGGGGCGTGTACTGCAAGGTTACCACAGGACAGCTTGTCTGTATTTCTCAAAAAGCAAACAAACAACCTCTGATGGACAAAACCAAAAATGTGTGTGTTTGTAAGCAGTATAACTCAAAATATGGTGTCCCTTGGGGAGGAGGGGACAGGTTTCTCAGAAGATGGTATGGATCTAGTGTTTTGATCTTCACCATTCTTACTACGGTGACTTCATAACTCCTCATGAGTCATACTAGGGTCTTACAATCACCCTTCCTGCCAAACCAATCAGAGTCAGAACAATGTTCTAGGGTAGCACCAGAGGTAATGTTATCAACAAATTATCTTAGGATTCACAATCTGGGTCACATAGATATGTGTACCGAGTCCATACCATCCAGTTGTTTTTGAGTTTTTTCAGTCCGGACAAAGGCAGTGAACCAACCAGCCACAACCTTCATTAATAGACACTTGCCGTGAAAGTATACCTACTTTTATGTAAGAAGTCATAAAAAGAATTCATGGCCTTTTAATTCTGCTATAACCAGACTACAATTAAAATGTTAGGAAGACATTAGTGAAGGGTCTTTTACAAAAATCCATCAAATCTTCAGTTAGTAAATGTTAACAAGCTGCTAATAAATTAATGAAAAGCTTTTACACCAGGGTCCCATGGTCCACTGGGGAAGCCCTCCTAATGAAAGAGTCTTAGAATGATCCAACAGGTATAATTCCAGAGGATGATATTACGCCGCCTCAATATTACCCCTTTTTTTTTACTGCCTCACATCTGTAGGGATCTCCTTAATGGTTTGAACTCATGTGTGAAACTATAAGTTACAACTTCTGACCTTTTATAAAGCGTGTGATATGAGACAGTAATACCACACCGGAAAATGAAAGAAATAAATCTGGCTGGACATATGCCTGAAGGCCAATGTGCCCCTATGGTACAATTCTCTTAAGGAAAGATAGCACTAGAAAACATTCCTGCATGCTGGCCTTAGCATGAGAATCCCAGCCAAGGGTGGAGGAGGATGCCAGAACGATCAGGGTGATGTGATCCGATTTGATTAATGTTTTCCTGGCCTTTAATACCTTAAAAGAGTCCTTTTTTTTCTTTCTTTAAAAATCTGTCGGCACATTTGTGCCGAGATAGGTATGAACCATTTCTTCAGTATATATGCAGTTTGATCTTGCAGCAGATGATCATTTTGTGACCTACAACAGCCCTCTTTGAAAGCTTAGCCTATTACCTTTTATTTTGAACTATAACATATTCCTCATGAAAGAGGGCAAGATCCACCTTGTGTGAAATACAAATACGAAACAAGACGAACAAGGATGAAAAGACAAGCAGTGTAGAGGATCATGCACCTCCAGCCATTCCAGAGCCTAAAGAATCCTGAGAACCGAACAGATGGGAGATTCTGACCTCAAACACTGAATATTGGGTTGTAGAAGATACTGCTGTGTTGGGCCAGGATTATGCAGCAGCACCCCCATCAGTACACCGGGCCCCTTCCAGAGTCCAAGAGAGGCCAGATAGCCGGACCCGATTGGATAATCCTGTTTGTGGGGAAGAAAAAAAATGGTTGAACAATGTCGCCAGGGTGGTGTCATTTAAATAACGCGCTGGCGCTTCAAAAGAAGCATGACGTATAACACAGCACCATCGGCATCCAGTGTGTCATGATACGTATGCGTCGAACAGCTTTTTGTGCTCTTCGTTTATCCTCCCTGTTCCATGGTGGTTGATCTCGCCCTCGGCTCGGAGGTTTAGGAGCTCCGAGTCACCCAAATTTTAAAAATGTTTCTGGTGATTTGCTCCTTTGTGTTAGCCTCTAATGTCTCCTAGCTGCGTTTTAAATCCTCCAGTGACATCATTAATATGTTTCACTCCCACCCTGCCTTTGATCTTGTGGTTATACGGTTAAAGATAAGATAAGATAAGATAAGATAAGATAAGATATACTTTATTGATCCAGAAGGGATATTTGTTACTACAATTTCAAAGATAATTCAAGTCAGAAGACATGCAATGATTTCACTGAAACCAATATCAAAGAAGACATGCTCCATACATAGGATTCACGTACATATTTAGTATACACATAGACCTATTTACATAAACATATTCGTAAATGAACTTATATGTACGGACACACATACATACACATGGTTTGTTTTGTTTACGGTTTGTTTGTAGCTCTACTACGTAGGGGGACCTACTTGGATTTCCCATTATGCCTCCATTACATATGTATGGAGGGTCATAATAAAGGTTCCCTACATGGAACAAGCTGTGTATAGGTTTATTACACAGTTGGGGGGCTGCAGCAGAGAGATTTTGCTCAACCTTAACTTTGACTTTGAGACTACGAGTAACAATTCCTCAAGACCTCAGTGACATTGAGAAAGTATCTTTCTGTAAAAGGCAGTGGCAGGCCTTGGATTTTCCGCCTGGGCATTTCCTCCCACAATTAAGCCACCCTCAAATGAGTTCCTTCTCGCACTACGGCTATATGCTGTGTTCAGACTACATAACCAGCATATATTTATAGAGGCAGTAACATTAATCCTGTGGAATTAAGTGGTTAAAACAAGGTTCAATAGCTATGAGGGATATATACTAATTGTATACACATTTAGCAAGAGGGTCATCAAGGATGTACCACTGTTTCACAGAATGACATCATGCTGCTTCAAAAATAGATATTACATATATCTGAAATAACTGTCATTACTAAATAATAAACTCTCAACAACCCGTCTGATTTACTCATAGAGAGCAAAAATGCCATTTCATGTAAGTAGCACCGTCAGGATTCAAGAGGATTTCCTCATAGGCTCAAGCCAAGCTACTGGGCATGAACGCTGGCTCCACCAGACCACTGAATCTGGACATCATTCACACCACAACTGCCACAACCTTCTAAACCAAACAATAATGAACAGCTATTTAAGAATCAACAAAATCCATTAGACTCACTAAAGCTGTTAATCATTTGAAGACAAAGTCCAACCACGTTTCTTTCTTTGAAAAAAGCACAATGACACTGTCGTATAGGACTCCGCTACCTTCAGTTGCATCGACATGGATGCCAATGCTGATAGCCTAGACTGCCAAGTTGGATTTTTCCAAATGTTTTGATTCGTTTTAAGTCTTAAAATGACTGCTCACTAGAGCCACGGCATACTGGAATGTTCAACGCCAAACATTCCAGTAACTGGCCTTCTGCCTACACAATACTGATGCAGGAACTAGGCAAGCTATTATACCCTGGTGAATCAAAGTATACACCAAATGTTACAAATTCAAAATCTGATTGGTTAATGAACGTGATAATCAACAAAAATCCTCCTGATTGTTTTAACAGAATAGGGATTCATTCAAAAATCCAAAGGCCCCAGAGAAGATTATTTTATGTGGAGACAGCAGTGTAGAAATCTGATTGGATAAAACAATGCTTGAATTTATATGACCTGAGAGAGAGAAGCAATGAAATAACGTTAATCGAATGATGGGAAGAAACTATTTGAAATACATATAGTCTCTATTAAAATGTTTATTAAGATGAAAATAAAAAGTTTGTGATTCGGACAACGACATGGCCCGCACATAGGTCCTCTCTGGCCCACCACTGGTAAGATGTGAAAAATGTAAGGTGTTGGTAAAATCGAACAATAAAATCTTGAAATTAATCCTAAAATGCACTCAAAGTCCAAATACATGCAAGGAAGGATGATCAGGTTTTATACAGTTTGCTTTCTCTTGGCCTTTCAGTGACAGGCTCCATCCCAGCTTGTGCCTGTGTAGTTCGGCCTGAGGGAAATCATAGTTGGTGATGGTAGAAAGAGGTTAGGAAGTTGATGGTGAGAAAGAGGAGTATACTAGTACAAGAGAAGATGAGAGAGGAGGAATAAAAGAGCAGATAAGGAATGAAGATGGGTGATGGTGTATATGTAAGTGTCTCACTGTATGAAGGAAGCGGGAGAAATGGAGAGCAGGAGGGGTGAAGCAAAGAGAAAAAATGATTGGGCCAAAGAGAGCGGGAAATGCTGTAGATGAAAATGAGAGCTGATGGTGGGAAAGGTTGTGTGCGAGGGGCGATAAAAAAAGTATCAAACTGAGAGGTTTCGACTGTGTTTCCCCTGATGCTGAACGATGGCCTAACCGTTAAAGCCCTCCCATCTCATCAATCACCCACACCTTCACTCTGCCCCGTCCATACTTTAACTGTGTATGTATGAAAGTGTGCGGGGATTATTTATGTAAACACAGGGTCATCTCAGCATCTGTAACTTATACAGCCGGATTAAAACGACCCTCCTCAGCAGCGAGGAATAAAGGATGCTTCAACAGGAGCTGTGCTGGAGGACATTCATTTCTATTGTGTGTGTGTTTGTGCATGTATTAATTGTATTCCAGTGCAGACAGGATGCAAGAGGATTGTGAAACTCAGAAGTCAGTTCCCACGGTGAGATGGGGGTTCCCATGGCAACCACAGCAAAGAAAGGACAACTGGATCACCCTCTCTCTCTCTCTCTCCCTCTCTCTGTCTCAAGGGTGATAAAGGATTGTACTCTCATTAATTTTTCCGCCCTCTCGAGAGCAGTGTCCAGCAAGGGGACTCTGTGTGTGTGAGCACATGTGTATGTGTCCCTGTGCAAGCTCTAGGCTTGTTATGTATGTGTCCTTGGTTCTTGAATACAGCCCCATTCAGCAGTTTTCACATTTGAGCACAAATGGAAGTGTGTGTGTGTACGTCTCTGTGTCTTTGTGTGAGGCTAACACAATCTTTTCTTTAACTTTATACTTAAGAATATTTTCCCTTTTTAAACGCTCCCCTCTTTTCACATCTGAGCCATTTGACAGCTGGCATGCCGCTAAGACTCGCAAACACAAACACCGTACACAACTTTACACTTAAACTGATTTCAATATGACTCGCTGACTGTTTTATGGTAGCTGTCTCTCTTTTGTAGTGGCGAATGTAAAACATGACAGAATGACCTGTCAGAAGCTGGGCTCATAAATGAAATCAAAAATGTGCTACATTTCAGCATATGAGCGCATGTTTCTACCCTCATAAAAACATTAAAACATTGCATGTAGTGCTCGCAAATTAAATTTTATGCTCTGTGTAACCCCATGTTTACACATGGAGTTGTGTGTGTGTGCTCAGACAGATATTATATAAGTTCATTGGTGTGATATTTTGGACACTGCAGGATGACACAGATGAGGTCGGACTGGACCTTCCTCAGGCGTTCATTTGAGTAGTTAAAGAATTACCATCGGGTTAGAGCACATATTCCAAATATATAAATGAAGTGGGAAACATAACAAATGCAGATGATTCCACACGGGTCTCCAGGGTGAGAAACAGAATGGTTTGCTAAAATGGAAACTGTCTGAATCATTTGCTATCATCTTCACAGTCACAATATCTCAAAGGAAACATTTTGGTGATATGTTTAGCAGTTCTCTTAAGTACCCCGCATGAGAGAAGAATATATTTTTTGAAGAATGATGTTCATGATATACAGACTCTTTGAAAGGGCTCTGAGGCTCTTGTGGGAGTTTTTTCTCGACACATTACTACTGATTTTGTTGTTGTCACAATCTGTAATTCAGTTTCATCAGAAAAAAAAGGAAATGAGTTAAATATAATTGTTTTTTGCAGCAGATGATAAATGATGATTAGTGTCTCACAGTCTTTGCCAGACGTATAATTATCATATTAGATTATAACAATAATAAAAATAACTTCACCTATATAGCCCTTATATTAACAAAGTTACAAAGTGCTTCAGAAAATACATGAGAATGAAACAATCAAAAATATAAAACATGAAGTTCCAGTATGAAACAAAAGACAATTAAACAACATAGGCACTGAATAAATGTTATGCAGTAAAAAAAGTATTTCCTGTGAAAACATGTTTAACAATTATGTGAAAACAGGAAGTGTGTTGGCAATCCTCATCTGCTCAGGGAGAGAATTTCATAACCTAGCTGAGCTTTTACCTGATGCTAAAAGCTCAGTTCAGGGTGGCTGAGCTTTTACCTAATGGTAAAGGCTCAGCCACCCATTGCCACCAGCCTTGTACCTTTTCCCAATTATCTCACTACTAAGGTCTTCGTCGAAGTGCCCACTTGTGTGATGTAGAGTAAATGTGCACTTAGGGCCGTAAGTGCCCAAAGGAACTGAATTCTAAGAGCAGAATTGAATTGGCTTTGAGCTAAGAACAACCAAAGGAGGTACATTGAAGGACCTCAAGTAACGATGTGGAACACAGGGCATTGGACGCATCATTACAACACGTTGCCCCAATTGATGTAATTGGGTACCATATTATATGGGACCTATCAACGTTTTTTGTCAAAATCTGTTCACCTGCATTCTCATCCAGCTGAAGCCCAGCTACTGAGGATTGACTCAGGTGTGTTAACAATCCATTGCAGTAGTCCAGACATGAAAAGACAGAGCAGATCTGTACTTGGTACGTTAGTACGGAATATATATATATATATATATATAAATATTTACACACACACACATGTGTACACATATATAAAGAGACATACAATTAAATGAAGACAAATATATAAATATGAGGAAATTAGTCCAATCTCCAATATTAAATATAAGTTAGAAGTTATGAAAGTCCAATGGGATTGTGGTGTACGAAGAGTACAGAGTACTGACACAACACATTTGGTGAATCATTAACTCTCTGCATGATGTAGGATCAATGATGCCAACGTTACCATATGTATGATCATTTCACTATTTTATGACAATTATCAAATTTTTATTGATTTATTGATTTAAGCAGGGTATTGCATCAAATCTTCATAGGTGACATCCTTCCAGCCAAGCGATCTTGGCCTTGGTGGCATATTGACGCATGACACCACAAGATCTGTATCATTTTATAATGAGCTTGGCTTAAGAGTGTGATTCCACACAAGGACAGGTGCTGTTCCGTCATGGTAATTATTTTTTCCAACACTTGTGTTAAATTATAAGAAAGAGAAAAAGCTATGACATATAATGTGCATTCAGAAAGTTTTCAGACCCCTTCACAGTTCCTACCACCTCACAGCTTGGTTTTTGCTGATGTGCAAAAGGTGTGTGACCTTATACAGACAGGTGTGTGCTTGTCTGATGAAGAGAAATGGGACTAACTTGAGCTGTGTCATAGCAAAAGGTCTGAATACTTACGTCAAGGTGTTGTTTGAGTTTTTCTTTTTTAAGGCTGCAACTTAATAAAATGTCAAAGTGAAGGGTCTGAGTGTTTTGATTCTGCGCTCCAAGGGGAACCATGATGCAAATATGCTTCCTAACTAAACTTTCAGTAAAGCCACGGATGGGTTTAGGGAAATATTGTGACACATGCTTGAGCCTGAAAATTCTGATTGTGGAGCTGAAGTGGTGCACGAAAGCAGCCATGTACTTGATGTACTTGGCAGATTGTGATTTTGGGATTGTGTGAGCGCCTTTCATGAAATGAGCTAATTATGAATACTGTTATTGTAATCAACTTTCAAACTCTGTTGTCAAGCTGATCCTTAACCTTTGGTCACGTGGTTTGAACGTGTGAGCATTTTGGCCATCCTGCTGAACTGTGTGACTCTCGGGATGTTCCAGCCCTGTGGCCACACCTCCTTCCTGCTTCAGGTAAAGTAAGCGCACACAGACACACGCACAGACACATGCACGCACACACGCACATACACGCACATGCAAACACAGACACGCACACACACACATATGCAGAATCTGAAATCGTAAAACCAAATATGTTCAGCTGCGAGATTTCATTGTAAAGGGTCCTAAAAGTTTTTGCCCAATTAATCCCCTGGGCTTGTGCGTGTGTGTGTGTGTGTCTGTGTCTGTGTGTCTGTTTGTGCAGGCTCTGGATGATGGGATCTTTGTGTTTTTTGCTGGGGAAATGCTGGTGAAGATGGTGGCTCTTGGGGTCATTGGTCAGAGTGGTTACCTAGGAGACGCATGGAACAGACTGGACTTCTTCATTGTTATAATCGGGTGAGTGTCTGACTGATGCACATATCCGTAATCACATATGACATTAAACATGAGCCAAAAGTGTGTGTACGTGTGTGTTTTGTGAAAATCTTAGACACTTGTTTAATGCCAGTTAAATGTCAAGCGTGTGTGCACGTATTTAGACAGAAGTTAGTGAGCTTTGTTGAATGACAATGGCATTGGTGAGCCCAGAGAGAGAGAGACCTTGGTGAATGGTAGTTAAAAGGCTGTATATCCCAGAAGCGGTGCATTCGGCAGGATTCCTTGTAGATGATCAGGGTTTGCCAAGGTCAGACTGATCAAGATTCCAGTGACACAGAATTGGCTTATCCTCTCCACAGAATGCTGGAGTACTCTCTTGATGGACACAATGTCAGCCTATCAGCAATCAGGACGGTCCGGGTTCTACGCCCACTGAGAGCCATCAACAGAGTTCCCAGTGAGTTTTTCTGCTTTTCCCCCTAACATTCACTCCACTCAGAAAGTATTGGAACAGTTTAGGGTTGCTGCTCATTGTTCTGGGCCTGTGCTCAAGCAAACTGGATTGTAAATTAAACAGTGTCTGTGAGGTATAAGTGCTGTCTTTAAACGTTTCAAAGTCTTAAAGTGTGCTCACATCCAGTTTAAGTGAATAGTGTAGTCCTCCTCTGGCCTTAGGACAGGGAAATGCAGTAGGTTGTAAAGAGAGAAGGCAACAATGGTAACTAGGTTCACCATTCTGATTTTTTTGCCTTAATTTGACCCCAATCTGACTTTTAACTGGTATGTTAAAACAAAAATCTGATCTTATTATTAACTTTACAAGCTTCATATTTCAAGTAGGATTTGTTGCTCTGATCAGATTTTGTTATCTTGATGGTTGACAGTCATAATTAAAAGTGACCTTTTAACTGTTGACTTTGTCTTAAGCTAAGATTAAATCTACATGTACACAAAATGAGAAAAACAAAGAAGAAAACAAGGACAAAAAGTCAAAAAGTAGTCTTCACATGCTCAAATTTAAAAATACCTCCATCAACAATAGAAAGCTCACCCGCACTGACAAGCACTATTATACTATACTGTTATACTATGCCAAGCCAGCAAGGGGCGATACAGCTAAAACCTTAAATCTATGTTGACCAAGAGGCATGAAAGAGTTGCGTCTGTGGTGGAAGTGTACATTTATTTTAAGGTGAACACACTTAGTTCACCTAGAAAGGCTAAAATCAGTACTAATTTGGCTACATTTGCCATAATGGGAAATCACATAGCGTAAACAAACGAAGTCCTGGCGAATTAGTTGATGTCACTCCAAGGCAATACTGACACTCTGATCATGCCGACAGCCTTGGATATACCCGGTTATTCAATCTACACGTCAGCACCTCAAACGCAGACTCCAAAAGACTTGACCCAAGAAGGAGTTTTTCAAAGTATCCGCTTATGGTCATTGTTTATAAACCGTTCCAAACTTGTCATGGTGTTAGCAGCTACTTTTATTCTTATAATGGTACCTTATACTTATACATGAAACACAAACTCAAAGATGCGTTACAGAGTATAATAGTCTGGATGGAGAAGCAGAACTTCACCGTCCGGACAGAGAAGTGGCAAACAGACGACACCAGCTTCCTTTGTAGATGTAATATATTCATTCATTTGTAACAAAGAGAGACAGATAACCATTCACACTCACATTAACTCCTATGGGCAGTTCAGGGTCAGGGTCACCATGCATGTTTTTGGACTGTGGGAGGAAGCCGGAGTTCCCAGAGAGATCCCACTCAGACACGGGGGAGAACATGCAAACTCCACTCAAAAAAGCCGGCAGAGGTAGATGCGAACGGGTTTTTGAAATATTAGGAGTTAAGTCTTAATGTTAAGGGTCCCGCAGCCACTTTTCCTTACTCCTAAATCAGCAACTTAGTGTTTTAACTGGAGCACAAAAACAGGAGCCAAATTCAAACTGCAAAAATGTGTTAGCATTAATCAGGATCTCAAGGCAAAGGTCAAAGTCCAGATCTAAACTGTTTAAACACAATAAACAAGCAGGGGAAAAAAAACCATAATACATAAACTGGAAGATTTGTAGGAAACACTGGGAGGAATTGCTGGTCAGGATGAAGGGACATCACAAACTGGTAGATGGGAGCAGGTGAAGTAGATTAAATACATGAGGAGGTTGGATTGAAGAGTACGCAGCTGATCAGGACAATAACACTGGAGGCCCCAGATCTTCATCTGTTCACAAGCACATTAGAAAAACTTGAGCATGGGTCTGAAGTACTTCAGAATAAAATTTTATGCTTACATTCACACCATTGACATTATTATATAGAATTAGCACATTTCAAATCCAATGGATTGTAAGGTCTCTAGAGAAATCCAACAGATCACTTACAGGAGAATATCGCTTTCTTTATTGTTTAATAGTACCAGTGCTTAAGACATGATTTGAAAACCTCGAGATTCACCTTAGTTTCACATTTTCCTAGGTTATGGTACTTCTAGCGACTATTCAAACTTTTCAGCATGTGTTCTTGGAGAAGGAATATTTCATATCTACCCTCGCAAAGAGGGAAGTGAAGGCAAATTATAAGTGGTTTGAACTTTAATAATTTGTCATTCGTTTGGTTACACTGCCCCAGTTTAGTGCAGAATAAATCAATCTTTGCATTGTGTTGTATGTGTGTGTGTGTTTGTGTGTGTTGGTAGGTATGCGTATCCTGGTCACTCTCCTCCTGGACACTCTTCCAATGCTGGGCAACGTGCTGGCACTGTGCTTCTTTGTCTTCTTCATCTTCGGCATCGTTGGCGTGCAGCTGTGGGCGGGGCTACTGAGGAACCGCTGTTTCATGGGAGAGGAAGTCAAGATGTGAGTTACTATAGTAACCGGCAGATGTCAAAAAATTGGGATGCAAGGACATAATTACTCTCAAAAGTTTGCTGAGCACTGATCCGCTTCTTTCACCCATCTGGTCAAATAAGCAAAAAAATACATGTTTACATTTTCTTATTTCTGGTTCTGTTTGTTCTTTAATCAGCTGCATCTGTCAGGAAATAAAAGCATTTCCTACGGGAACAATCAGAAATCACAATCATTAAGAGGCTAAGTGAACTTCCGTCCTGTCCTCTACTACATGTCCCTGTAGTACAGGACACCATTATTACACCATCATTCTCACTCTTCCCCAGAATCACAATCATATAAAATCACATGACGCATCACATTCACCTCCTGGCCTCATATTTGCCCACCATCCTGTTTAGGTAATATCTCCTGACAGTGGTGTTGTGTTTACTCTCCAGTGTTTCTCTGTTGTCACACTGGAGAAACATAGACTGAAAACAGTTTATAATGACAGCCAGATAGCATCAAGAGCCGACAAACACAGAGGCATCACTGCTGACAGGATGAGATGAACGGTCCTGAAAAATCATATTTATCATGTGGCAGCTGTATCAGGGAAGGCAGTTTCATATTATTATTATTGGCTCTTGCTTTAATTAGATAACTAATCCATCTCTAGATGTATTATCAGTTAGCATTTTGGACTTATTTATGTTTTCTCAAACAAAAAAATGACCTTTCCCAATAAGAAGAGAGTGTGAACTTTCTCCACACCACAGATAATAGATTCTTCATCTCTCCGCCGCATTCTCCCTCCTTCTTTTTATCTTTTCATTCCATTTTATTTCTCTCTGTCTTCTCATTTCCTCATGTCAGACCCAGGTTTATTTCAAACTGCTTCGCCAGACAACATAACTTTTTGTGTAAAACAAAAGGTCATTATAATTGCATTTGAAAATGTATGAGATGTGCCTGCATTTGTGCAGGTCATTACAATTTGATCTGTGTTATTGAATAAAGTACAATTAAATTCAATTATTTGTAACTGCACAATAACATTTGTTGTGCAATAGAATTTAGGGTTTTTCTTGCACTTTTTGGTAAGAACAATATTTCATTTTCAATCAATCAATCAATCTTTATTTATATAGCGCCAATTCACAACAACGGTTGTCTCAAGGTGCTTTCCAGAAAGAGCAGGTCTGGACCAAACTCTTTATATAATTATCTACAGGACCCAACAAAATCCTCTTTGAGCAAGCACTTGGTGACAATGGCGAGAAAAAAACTGTCCTTTAACGGGCACAAACCTCGAGCAGATACAAGACTCAGGGTGGACGGCCTAATGCCATGACCTGCCTAAATATGAAGTATTATTTGTGAAGCCAAATATGTTGATATGTTTGTGACTATTTAAACATTTACATTTTCATAATTAAAGGTTTCCAAACCTTGCTTTAACAATAAAGCCCTTTTGAATTATTTTATTATTCCAAATTTAATGATATTTTCAGCCAAGTACCTCCTGGTCAGTACAAAACATTATTAATCAGAAAGGAATTATTAACAAACAGCTAACTAAGACTGTTAGGTTCAGGTATTACATTGTCATCCTGCAGTAAGAATTGACTGGTATTATAGTTGCTAGTTCCAACTGAAATGAGTAACGGAAGGGATTTGATTGGCTCTGTTTTTACCCTCTTATTTTTATTTTTTTTCCTTGTTTTTTAAGTGTTTCTTTCACCACAGATTTTTTTTTTTATGGTTTTTAGCCCTCAATCATTATCCTTACTTGTTGTTTGTGCTTTACAATATATATCAATGCTTTTAAAACAGGAGTATTAAATATACATTTTGAGATTATTGGACTTAAATTTGCATTTTTTTATTCAGGTTATTATATTTAAATTATTTTATCAATGATCCCAAGTTCCTCATGCAGTACCCCAAAGTACCTCCAGAAAAGAAAGGGGGTTGGAAAGGTATGATTGCAAACGAGGAAAAAAATGTAGTTTTATTCTATAAAACACAAACTGTATATAAATAAATATACCAAATCCCCTTCTTCCTCTCTAGGAGATACAACATTTCCTTCCTGAGTGGCTACTATCGGCCGGATGGCACAGACGACCACCCCTTTATCTGCTCAACACAGAGAGAGAATGGGATGCTCCACTGTTCTGACGTGCCTCGCCGCCGTGTAGCTGGGACTTCCTGTTTCCTGGGTGCTGAGGAGGACCATCCAGAGATGAGCCCAAACGCAGATGAACCAGTGCCATGTGTGAACTGGTACCAGTTTTATAACGAGTGTCGGGGTGGGGAAATAAACCCCCACAAAGGAGCTATTAACTTTGATAACATTGGATATGCATGGATTGCCATTTTTCAGGTAAGTATTTGAGTGGTCTACATGAAGAGATTAATTTTTAATAAACAAACAGCACACATCTCACAACACAGTTAATTGTGATTACACCAGGTGGTGTGTGTGTTTATGTTTTGATGCAGGTAATTACTCTTGAAGGGTGGGTAGACATCATGTACTACGTTATGGATGCACATTCTTTCTACAACTTCATCTACTTCATCTTCCTCATTATTGTAAGTAGACACACACACAGGCACACACGTGCACAAACACACTCACAAACTCACAAACTCACACACATACAAACAGTCATACACACACACACACTAGCTCACACACAAACACACACACACACTGTGTATTACAATAATGTGTATTGTTGTTAAACATCAGGTTGGCTCTTTCTTCATGATCAACCTGTGCCTGGTTGTCATAGCAACCCAGTTTTCTGAAACCAAGCAGCGAGAACACGCCTTAATGAAATCGGAGCAGCGCGCTCGTCAGCTCCACCAATCAGCTTCCACGCTGGCCAGTGACAGCCAACCAGGAAGCTGCTATGAGGAGTTTATACGCTACCTGGCACATCTAGGCCGCAAAGCATTGCGGCGTCTGTCCCGCTGGTACTCTCAGACTTGTACACACTTTCACTGTCTGTGCCAGAAAGGCGGTGGAGCTGCAAGAGAGGGTGGGATTGGGGAAATGAATGGACTTGCCCACCGGCACTCAGGTCACACTCCCAATGACCTGTCACACCTTCATCAGATGCATTATCGTCATCAACAGCATCATCACCAGCATCCTCAGCCTCAGACGGAGCCTGCTGTCAGCACCAGAGGAGGTTTTAATTATCCATTCATATCATCGTTCTTCGGTCAATTGGACTCAAAGAACTGGGACCAAAAGAGGCTGGACACCATAGAGACATTCAACAAGTTGCCGCAGGTTGTGGTGGAACACGGTGAGCACCCATGGGTGTCTGTGTTTGTGAGTGTATTTATCAACAAGTACAGATTCTGACGACCGGTTTGTGTTGGTCAGATTGATTTGGTTAATTTTACTTATTTTCTTCACTGTAGTGTTGAACCCCGATTCCAAAAAATGTCTATTCTTGACAGTCAGTTTAATTGAAAACAAAACTATGTATCTTAATTGTTCCTCATCAACTTCATTTATTGTTTAAAATTTTTGCTTGTTCTGAATTTTATGCTTGCAACACATTTCAATAATTCCAGAAAGAGGCAATAAGGGACTGAGGAAGATTTGAACATTCCATTGTTAAGAAGTAATGTTATTGTGATTGAATATGAAATGGGAAACCTTGAAAGACTCACAAAAGGTCCACAAACAAAGATGGGAATGTATCAATGATATGTGAAGATCTACATGGTATAATAATATTAATATAGTAATATATTATTAATATAAAATAATAATAATAGTCCACAGTTATAACCACAAGGATTTCACCATCTGCCGTCTGTAATTGTTGTTATCAAATTTTTGGAACAGTGCAACCACCTTTTGTACTTGACAGCTCAGTTAGATTACTGACTTTTAAGAAGTAAGTGATATAGCCTTAATTTTCTTCTTTAAAAAAAAAAGGAAAAAAATGTATATATATATATATATATATATATATATATATATATATATATATATTATTATTATCATATTTATTTTCATTTTTTAAATTTATTTATCTTTTTCTAAATCTATTAATTAATCATTATTATTATTGTTATTATTATTATTAATAATAATAATACGTATTTCAACTTATTATTATTTTAATATAAAGTATTTCCTTAGAATTTTTATTTACATTTTGTTTTAGATTTGAGTCAGACTTCTGAGTTTTATCTCAGAATTCTGGTTATAGAAAACTATTTAGCCCAAATTACTTATATAGTATTCCCATTTCAATGCTACATTTGAAATGAGAAAAGGGAACATAAGATGTGGTTTATTAGAGAGTTTCATTTTTATCAAATTATTTTGTAGAATAATTTTACACATTGAAATTCCCCAAATGCCCCTAAGGGTAAATGTACCTGTATTTGATAAACATTGGTCTATATTCTCATCAAACATTCAGCGGATGTAGAAAAAACATAAGGGGCGATTACAAAAACTAAGATTGAATATCAATGACCTTTGACCTCGAAGGTAGTGTTCCAAGAAAAACCGATAATGTATCCTTTATTGATCGGCAAACAGCCATGCAGCAAACACAGTTTGTCTGTGCATCTACTGACGCAAGTTAATACTCTAATATGAGAAATGCAAACCATATACCAAACACATCCAAAAATACATTCAACATCTTCTTAGCTCAAGAAACTCTTGACCGTCCTCCGGTACAAAGAGGAAAAATATGATCCTGCCTCTTTGATGATATGGGTGTTGTAATTGCCCATGGCTTGGGTAACTTGCACATCTGTGAAGGCACCATTCATGCTGAAAGGAGCACACAGGTGTCTGAACATCATATGCTGCCATCCAGAAGACGTCTGTTTCAGAGACGACCATGATCGTTCCAGAGAATGACATTCTGTCGCTTTACAACAACATGGCTTTGGAGTTCAGGTACAAAACTGGACTGCAGTCCACACCTGTCAGCTATCGTACATGAGTTGCACATTAAGAATTTTAAAATACGACTGTTGAGCAACAGAAATAATATATCAAACAAGAGCAGGACAGAATTCCCTAATTGAAACTTGAATAATTAGTGTCGTCTCTTCCCAAATGCTTAGTAAAAGAAAAGGTGATGTCAAACCATCGTAAACATGCTCCTTTCCTGAGTTAGCTGCAGGCATCATATTCAAAATGAGTAGATATATTTTTTTTTAAAAACAACAACTTTTTTTATCAGTTTGAACATTAAATATCTTGTCTCTGTTCTGCATTTGGTTGAAAAGGATTTGTGCCTCAGTGCCTTCTGCTCCTATTGACATTTAATAAAATGTCCCGTTTTTTTTAATATTTGTCTTGGGTTGTATATAGACATTCAGGCAATTAGCCCCAAGGCAACACATCTGTGTATCTCTTACGTAAGACAACACTCAGGGCATTCTAGTCCCATGACAATTGCCCCACAAACATTTAGAGGGGATTTATAAAACAAAGATAAATCAAACCCACATTCACCACTGGTGCACAGTTGCCTCACGGGAAGTTCCTCGAGGCAGTATAAAGGCACATTGTACAAAAAGATAAACAGCTGTAAGTCTTGTTAGAGACAAGGTTAACACATTCGTAATAGACCGCAGATCACCTTTTTGGCAAAAGAATAAAGAGTAACAGTTTAATTATTAAAGGTAACATTAAAGGTAACAAAGGTAGGCATTCAAGTCTACACTAAATGTTCTATGCACATTTCCTCAAAAAACGGCTGGCTGGATTATATGGTTTTTCAATCAGCTTATTTTTGTATCTTCTTGTCAGTTTCCTCACATCCACCTGCGGTGGAGGTTACAATCCCTCCACATCCACACACATGTATGAGTTTTTCTAGTAGTGAGGGCTTCTGTGAACTTGGACACACATTTTCCACTTAGGTGTTGCTTTTTCCAAATGTGAAGACCCTTCAAGGGTTTTAAGGGGAAATTTCTGGAAATTGACTCATTTCAGAGATATAAAAGCGGATGGTCAAAATCATAGCAGAGAAGATAGTTGGACTTTGAATGCCTCTTATGGGTCATGTTAATCCACAACTCCACTTTGTTATGACGGATTATCAAAAAAAACTAAAACATTATAGTTTCCAAACCAAAGCAAAAATAACAATAGCTATGCAGTATCTAGATCTCTGGAAAAAACGTTGATGACATCATTAGGTGACATTTTCTCAGACTTAAAAGTCTCCCAGAGTCTCAGACAACATGCAACTGTTTCCCCAGTAGCGTTTCCCTTGATGGATAGACTGACCTTTACCTTTAAAACCAGAGGAACAGGGAGAAGACGAGCACAACTTTCTATAGGAGCTGTATTTTTCTGCTGCAATAAATTCTAATTGTATTCTTCCATATACAAGGACAACACCTTTATTTAAAAAATTCTGTATCCAGTTCCATGCACATGGGATCCAGAATATAAATATATAATATCACAAACAAGCAAGATTCCTTGCAGTCAAAATTATCTTCGGACGCACACCACAAACGACCAGATTGGATTTACCATATCGGTCTTCAGTGGGACACGAATTTGTCGTAATTGGAATGACAAGTGAACTGCTCTTGCTAGATTAATGTTTGTTGGAACATTCCTCCAGAGCTGCTTGCTAATGAATACAGTGAAATCTTCACTCCATGCTATTTGCTCCAACAGACACAAACACACAAATCCACACAAACACACATACACACACACATATCCCTATTCTAATAAAAGAACCCACCCAGTTTCCATGTTATTTAATTTGTGTCTGCAAGAGATGTAACAAAGCTGCTCTCCTTTTAACTAAGCTAAAATCCATGGCGGATTATTCAACATACAGAATCTGTAATGTGTCATTATAACTTCCTTCTTCTTCCATGCAGGTGGGCATCCTCTCTCACCTCTACCAGGTGAGGTCCCAGCAGAGTCCTCAGTTTGCCCGTACTGCATCTACTACAACCAGCTTAGCGATAGTGACAATGCTAACGAGCAGACGGAAGACCAGCATCATGCAACCAACAACACATGCCCATGTCATGGTAGCTGTCCACGGCATTGCAGCAGCATGTGCCAGGATGTTGGACATGTGTCTCAGCCAAAGACCTGGCTGTTCAAGCGTTGCTGGGCAGGCCTCAGAACCAAACTGGATGTAATTGTTGGCAGCAGATACTTCAACAGAGGAATCATGATTGCCATCCTTATTAACACACTGTCGATGGGCATAGAGTATCACGAACAGGTACGTTTGCGTGTGCACCTGCATGACCCTCGCATATTTTATGTGATCGTGGTTTGATTGAAAATCTATGTGCTGATAATTATGTGAGCTGGGGTCAATGAACTTACCCTCCAATCAACACTTCCAACACACAACATATGAGCTCACCATGTGTGTGAGTTTGTGTGTGTGTGTTAGTGTGTCTGTGCGTGTGTTCGACTGTGTGTCTGTGTGTGCGTATCAGGAGAAGGAGAAAGTCATAAGACCTCAAGTGTTAATTAAAGCATGACCCTGGGACAGGAGGGAGATGGAGTGATGGTGGAGAGACAGGACATAGTGAGAGAGAGGGGAGGAGGAGGACAGATCTGAGTACGTGATTGGCTGAAAGGCAGAAATAGACTGCAGGAGATGAGAGGAAGCTTGCCTCTGGCCCATTTCCTGAACAATATGAATGATGTGATTGCTCTACCTTCTTGAATGACTAATGTTTAAGGATAAGGCCAGCCACATTTTTTTTTTTTATTATTATCAGCAAATCTTCTGATTAAAATTGTGAGAATGTTTTTTTTTTTACGCTATAGAAATATGCTCTTATCTAAAAGCTTCTTAGTGCAAAAAAAGAGCTATGCAGATTCACTGGGTGACATTCCCTCATGTTAGTGAGCACACCCAGCAGAGTTCCTTTTGAAATACTTCTGAGATTTGTTTTTGTGTCATCTCAGGAGAGTAGCGGTATCATTCACATATCACTGAGGGTGCTCCCAGCTTTTTCTAGCAGATAAAACCATAAAGTTTTAAATTCACTACAATGAAGAAATATCGTCCAATGCATGGTATAACCTTTTAATGGGTATCTAGCGCAAAACAGTAGCATTGTAGCCACATTTGGCCTTAGGCAATTTTCAAGTCTTTTTTTTTCAGACATAGATAGATGGATAAATAGATAGATAGATAGATAGATAGATAGATAGATAGATAGATAGATAGATAGATAGATAGATAGATAGATAGATAGATAGATAGATAGATAGATAGATAGATA